>CM031241.1:317209854-317304854 GCA_018340775.1 Taxus wallichiana var. yunnanensis | reverse complement strand
GCCGCTTAGATGTATTTCATGTTATTTGGAGGTACCTTTTCAAGTGCGTCGTCACCACAGAATATAGGCACGCAAAACTTTGGACTCACTGTTTGGGGGTGGTGCCACTTCGCAAAGCTGTTGGATTTCGGTTTAACACCTTTGTTGGGACACAAGGAAGTGCCTCCTCCGGTTCAATTCTTGTTAAGGTGGAGGATTAGGAGGCACAAGAGGCTCGGGATCTAGTGGATCTCGAAGGTAGAGGTAACATAAGAGGTTATGGATTTGGTGGGCATGGTCCTCACAAACCCCAGAATATTTACATAGAGATGTCACTTCGTCTCTCAAAATATAGGGAATAGAAGATGTTGTTGAGAATGTCTATATGTGTGAAATATTGTGGTACGTGAAAGGGATTACAACTTGAGTGTGTTGTTGCCCTCAAAATTCCCCTCTTTTTTAGAGTCAAATTTAGAAAATTTTGAGTTGGTGCCATTGAAGAACGTTTAAACCAACTTGGGAAGTCTGGAGAAATAGGAATTTCATGATTTTAAGTTGTTGGTTCTCGGTTTTCAATCATGCCCTTTCTTGGAATTCCTCGATCCGCATGATTCAAATTTTCCTTTCTTCCCGTCTACGTGCCTAAATTTTTTTCCTTCATTCAAATGAAATTGGCAAGTCTCTTTTTGTGGCTATGGATCGAATCAAGCCTGGTGTAGTTTGTAGTTCTTCTTTCCACAAAGAAAAATTTAATCTTTGGGGTCATTTTTAGTGTTTTGTGGTGAGTCAAACATTTTTGTCCCGCGTGTCCCAAGTGCATCGGGCCTCCAGTTCACTAATTTTCCACTTTTCCCGCATTACTTTGCTCGTCGGTTAAGTCAGAAATTTTTGTCCCGCATGTCCCAAGTGCAGCTGGGCCTCTAGTTCGTTGATTTTCCACTTTTCCCGCATTACTCTGCTCATCATCTTTTTCAGGTTTTCACGTCCTTCGTATTCCCGCGTCCCATGGACCGTCTGTGCTCCCTGTCAAATTATTCCCGACATTAGAGAGATACATGGCCATTTTTTTATTGGATGCAGCTCGGAGGATCCCTTTTGTAAAATTAATATTTTGTTAATTTTGCAAAAGTTCCAAGTTAGCCTTAGAGGCCCGAAGGTCAGGTAGTACATGGACGTCGCTAATTGGACGTGGCTGGGTGGGCTCATTTTGCGAACTTTTGATTTTTGGTCACGTTTGCAAAATGTTAATTTTACCCCACGCCCCGCCTTGAGATCCCGATTGGTTGTTGAAAATACAAAGCAGGTGCTTTTGAATACTTATCATTTTTGGTTGTTTTGTTAAAAGGTCGAGATTGTCCCCACGGCCCCAAAAGAACCTGATTGGCGGTAAGAAGTTGCGGGCTAAGCAGTGCAGGGAGATATAAATGGCACTTTAAGTTTTTGGGTGTTTTTGTTGAAAAGGTTGAAAAGTAAGAAAGCGAGTCGCGCCCCCGGGCCCCAGGGTGAGGCCACATGTTAGACTATGCCGTTGAAAAGTCAAGGGGCCAAACAGATCGTTAGGGCACTTTGATAAATTTTGGTCTTATTTCCAAAATAAAGAGTTAAAGTTATAAAATGATCCATAGTTCTGCTGAAAAAAGTCAAATCTTGAGCCCACGTTAAAAAAGTCAAAGTGGGGATGTGGGCGTGGAAAAATTTGAGGTTTAAAGCTTCTTTATGGAAAATAGTTAAAATCATAAAAATAAACCACATCTCCACAACCAATTAGAAGGCGCCACGTGTTAGGGGGTTAAAAAGTCAACGTGGGTTGGCAAAGGACTTTAAGTTTTTGAGCCTTTTTATTGAAAAGTTTAAGGTTGTGAAAAGTGAACCATGCCTCCACGACCAATCAGTATGGAAATGTGTCAAGCCTATATCCAAAGTGGGCCTATGGGGCTTGTGGGAGAATTTTTCACTTTGCATATTTTGCGCTAAAGGCGTAATTCCTTTTTCGGGCCCGCGGATCCATTTTACAAAAATTAGATTTTCGTCATTTTTGTATGGGTGCAATGCAAAATTTCAAATGATCATATCTTTTGATCCAGAGCATGAAATTTGACAAAATTTATATCATTGGAAAGCTGTTGATGAGGGATACATGTTGGGCTATTCAAAATCAGATTTATTCTAGATTTGATGGGTGAAATATATGAAACGTCTTTTGAGCCATTAATGAGAAATTAGATTGCTTGAAGAACACATTTGATCCGATTTTTGCATCCTACCTTCTCCAAAGCACGCTAAAAATTCATGGAGGAAGCATCTAGATATCTAGATTTGGGTTTCAAAGATGGAAAACATCATTCACACCATGAATTCATGATCTGATTCATTTCGAGAACTACAAATTTGATCTTATCTTCATCTTTTCTTCTTCTTCACGCCAGAGAGATTTAAACAAGACTTGGCAGATTTGAGGTGGATACACAAAGCATTGATGAAGGTTGTTAAACTTCCAAATCTGATTTCTTCTCTTCTCTTCTGCTCTTCTTATCACATCATCTATAAATTTAAGGGTTGGTCTCCTTGCAATGGGTTGGATTTTTAATATTACGGAACTATAACTTTGAAGCGAGAAAGAAATCAATACAGGAGTTTTTCCCTTTCTTCCTATGATTCTCTCTCCTTCTACGGTTCTATTTGTGAATATTTTAATCTTTGCATGCTTAAAACTTTGTGTTCTTGTAAATGTAATCTTGAGAACTTTGTGTCTATGGGATTGTGTTTGATATAAACATGAATGGTTCTATTCTGCACTTCATTTTGCTCAATACATATAAGGGTTCTCTCTGTTATCTCTTTTCCCTAAAAGTATTGCCTTCTTCTTTCTCCCCCTTCTCCTTCATTCCTCTATCCTTCGTGTTGAATATCCCTCTGGTCTAAAACACATTTCAAGATATTAGAAATCCACAGTATGATGAAAACTGTATATTTGTACATAGGCTTTTGGCTCATTTTCAATAAGGGAACCTCTCCCATTAAAGAGGAGGGACTTTCAGTCCCCTGACTGTGGTTTGTATTGAAAGTGCATTTTATAAACCCAACAGTTTTTGGTGACTCCACTAGGGATTTGTTCCAACTTATCCTTTTCTAAAAGAACAACTCTTTTGATCATTTTTGATCTGGTGACTCCAAAGTATACTCGTAGTAGAAGAGCTCTCGGTGTTGAAGATTCTCTGTTTCAACTTCTGGAGCAACAAGGCTTTCCTTATCCCCCATCAAGAAGAAGTAGAAGAACTCATTCTGCAAGTACTCCTCCTGCCAAGGAAAATTTTTGTGGGAGTAGCATTCTTCATAATCAAATCAGTCCCAACCTCAGTGCTTTAGTTCTTGCTGGTGTTTCAGTTCCACTTCAAACAATCTTCCCACAAATGGCAACACCTTTGCCTTGGGGACAATGGGTTGGGCCTCTTCCTCTCCCTCAACCATTGCATGAGTTACCTAGAGGTAACAGGAAGAACTTTCCTAAGTTTAAAGGAGATGGAAAAGTACACTCAGATGACCACATTGCAACCTTCATTATTGCATGTGGAATCCTTGGGGTTGAACACGAGGATGTCTCTATTAGATTTGTTTGTGGAAACCTTGCAAGAAAATGCTACAGATTGGTTTTACCATCTTCCTGCTGGGTCAATCACTGATTGGACCACCCTAAAAACTAAGTTTGAACATCATTTCAAATCTGCAGAGGATGTGCATGCTTTGCTGTCCTAGATTTCTCAAATCAAGAAAGAACCACATGAGCCAATGAGAGAATTTTTGGCCAAGTTCAACAAGATGATCCATAAGATCCCACAGAACACTCGTCCAGTTGATCAGATCCAAAAGTTCTTATTTCTCAATGCTCAGCTACCTGAGGTGTGCTATGCACTCAAGAGGGCTAATCTTGCCACTCAAGGTGTTGATCAGATACTAGCCATCAGTGTGGAGGATGACCTGCTCATGTCCGAGAAAATTGAGGAGAGAACAATCCAAATCTAAAGCATCTTCTTCTTCCTCTCCTGGGGCCAACTCAGAACAGTTAGTACAAAAGCTGGAAAATGATCTCATTACCATTAAGAAGCAACTGGCACATCATGCTCCTTATAAAAAATATTCCAAGGAGGAATTTCCAGCCTAGGAACTAGTTACCTTCTTCCTAGACCAAGCTGGCTATCGAATGCCCCCTGTCGTCAAGGTATAAGTCAATGCTACTTGTGAGGTTCTAGAACCTGAAGATGAAGAGTCTGATGAAGCCTATGAGTTGTAAGAAGAAGAAGTTGATGAAGAGATGGAGGAATTTGATGGATCTAGAGTTAATTTCCTCACCACTGAGGGACTAGATGATGAAGATGAGTATGAGGAAAGAGTGGCAGATATGAACAAAAATCATATGCTGTCATGACTCGAGAACAAACAAGCAGAAAAGAGAAGGTAGTGCAGCCTGCAAAGAGATCCAAGGAGTACCCTACAACCATTCCAGTTGTTGCAAAAAGAGGAGCTCCTATTCCCACTTCTTCCACACAAAAGGTAGGCTCTGCTAGTTCTTCTTCTTCTCCTTCTACTTCTAAAACTTCTTGTCCTCCAAATGATAAAGCTGATAGGTCAAAGTTTTCCCCTGCTCCTAGTAGTGATGCCCCATCCACATCTGGATCTTTTGACATTATTGATCACCTAAAAAAGACCAAGGTTCAGATTTTAGAGGCTGAGTTTTATCAAACCCATCCAAAATCCTTCGCCAAGATGGTTAATTTTGTCAATTCTAAATCTAGGACTCCATCCCATACTTCTAAAGGCCTTTTTCCCACTCCTTCTCCCTCTCCTCAACCAAGCCTTGTGGCTGCTGTCATTTCACCCAATGAGAAAATCAAACCTTTCTATGTGACTCTTCTTATAGCTGGTCACAAACTTAGCAATTGTGTCATTGATTCTAGTGCATTAGATAATGTAATGCCAACCAAAGTAGCACATGCTTTGGGCTTAACCCTAACATGCACTCTTGGATCTTGCTACTCCATGGAGAGTAGAGAAGTGCCTTTGGTTGGGAGAATCAAGGATGCACAAGTAGCTTTTGTTGCTTTACCAGAGAAGAAGGTTTTAGCCACCATCTTGGTTGCTGATATTCCACCTTCATATGGCATGCTGCTGAGTAGGAACTTTTGCAAAGATGTAGGAGGTGAGATACAAATGGATTGGTCACATGCTTTGATTCCTGTTAATGGAAAGATGAGGAAGCTGTTGCCTGAGAAGAAAACTGAATATATTGTGCAAAAGACAGATGATCCTAAAGCACAAATACTTTATGAAGACATTGGGCATGGGAATTACATGATCATGTCTCAAGATGAGGCAAGACTGCCAAAAGAAGTGTTGCTTGATCCTAATGGTGTTTGGACCTTGGAATTTGATGGGAGCTGCTCCTCAGCTGGTTCTGGAGCTGGTGTGGTGTTGATCTCTCCTGAGGGTAAGATTCATCCTTTCTCTTTCAAACTTTAGTTTGAAAATACAAACAATACCATTGAGTATGAAGCCCTCATCCTTGGGTTGAGCATGGCTAAAGAGATGGGAGTGAAGAACCTTCTTGCTTTTGGAGATGCAGAGCTAATAGTGAAGTAAGTCAGAGATCTTTATCAAGTAAAGAATAGAAGGTTGAAGCACTATAGGAATCTGGTCTGGGATTCTATTGAGTTCCTTGATGCCTTTTCCATTGAAGCTATGCCAAGGGAGAAGAACACTAGAGCTGATTCTCTAGTTGTTTGGGGTCTTTTTGATACCTCATCCTGACTTCTCTCAAGAAAAATTCACCATTGAGATGATTCATAGACCCAGTGTGCCTGATAATGTAGATATCGGTAGGTATTTAATGATGATCAACATTTTCTTTCCTTCTTGGAGCTTAGGGACAATTTTGATCAACTATACTTTGAAGGAAGTAGCAATCTGCCTAGAGAATGTGTATCATCCAATGAGGAAGGTGTCAAGGAGGAGATGGATCAAGATGGCTGCATTAAACTAAAAGGTAACAAGATCCCTAAGGGCCTGGTAAGTTTAGAGGATCTCTTTGATAAGCATGATAGATATGTCAAGTCTAAAACTTCCAAGGAAGCTCAACAATCTGCTTTGAGACTGAAAAATTGAATATTGGGAGTCTTGATGAACCAAAAATGGTGAACATTGGAAAGTGTTGTTCTCATGAGGAGAAAAAGAAGGTGGTGAATATTTTGAAGAGGTATGTTGATTTCCTTTCTTATTCCTATGATGATATTAAAGCTTTCCATCCTAAAGAGATGCAACATTTCATTCCTCTTAAGCCTGGGATTAAGCCTTTCAAGAAAAAGCAAAGGCAATACAATCCAAAGATTTGACACCATCTTCCAAGAGATACAAAAGTTTTTGAAGGCCAAGATCATCTTCCCCATTCACCATTCAACATGGATTGCTAATATTGTACCTGTCAGAAAGAAAAATGGAGATATTTGGATCTATGTTGACTTCAGAAATCTAAATTAGGCTTCTTTAAAGCACAATTACCCTCTCCCAATGATGGACAAAGTGTTACAAGTTGTCACGGGCTTAGAGATACTATCCATGTTGGATGGATTCTCGAGGTATAATAAGGTAGAGGTGAATACGAAAATCAGCATAAGACTACCTTTACCACTCCTTGGGGTACATTTGCCTACAAGAGGATGTCCTTTGGTCTCATTAATGTTGGTGCTACTTTTCTAGAGGGCCATGGACTTGGCTTTTGGTAGTTTGAAGGGGAAATGCATTGTGGTGTATTTGGATGATCGAATGTGTTTTCCAAAGCCAGAGATGATCACTTCCAACACCTAGAAACAATCCTTCAAAAGTGTAGACAACATGGAGTCTCTTTGAACCAAAAAAGTTAGTCTTTTGTGTCACTGAAGGAAAGCTATTGGGACACATTGTTTCAAAAGAAGGGATTAAGATTGATCGAGAGAGAGTTCAGGCCATTCAACAAATCCCTCTTCCCACAAGTAAGAAAGGTGTCCATTCCTTCTTTGGTAAGATCAAATTCCTAAGAAGATTCATCCCGAATTTACAGAGCTTACTATGAGCATTGCTCATATGATGAAGGGGAAGAAAACATTTGGTTGGTCCTCGAAGGAAAGGAAACATTTGAGGATATTAAGAAAGCTATTGCAAAGACTCCTGTCTTGGCGTGCCCTGATTTTAGCAAGGATTTCACTATCTACTGTTATGCCACTGAAAATACCCTAGCTGTTGTGTTAACCCAGAAGAATGCTTTGAAGAACATGAGCTCCCAATTGCATTCATGAGTTACATTCGAAAGTATATGAGATGAAATATACCATGATGGAGAAGCATGCATTCGCAGTAGTTAAGGCGTCAAACAGTTCAGGTTTTACATTCTTAACTCTTATTCTATCGTACTTGTGCCTGATACAACAATCAAATCCATTCTTACACAAAAAGAATTTGGAACCAAGAGAGGTAATTGGATAGAAAAAGTGCAAGAGTATGATCTTGACATCAAGCCAACAAAGCTGGTTCGTGGTAAAGGCCTGTGTGAACTCATTGTTGAGGGAGCTGATAGAGAGCTATCAAAGAAGGAGCTGATGTCCCTGTTGTTCTCTTTTCAGATCAACAAATCAATCATACGCTAACATTGCACATTTCCTCACTTATGGTGAATGTCCATCTCACCTAACTGCTAAAGAGAAGAGAGCCATCAAACTGAGGTCTGCACAATACGTTTTGTGGGAGAATGCTTTGTTCAAATGAGGCATGGATGGAAGATTTTAGAAGTGTGTAGACAAGGAGCAGCAAAAGGATTTGTTCTCTGCTTTTCATGACCAAGCTTATGGCGGTTGTTTCTCTTATCTTTGTCACATCCCACAAGATCCTTCGTGTTGGGTATTATTGGCCTACTTTGTTCAGAGATGCATCAAAGTGGGTAGGCAAATGTGAAGCATGTCAAACTTTTGTTGGAAGACCAAAGTTAGCTACTTTGCCTCTCAAACCAGTAGTGATTGAGGAGACTTTTCAACAATGGGGTTTGGATTTCATTGGAGCTCTCAACCTACCTTATAGTATTGGGCATGCCCATGTGTTGACTGCCACAAATTACTTCACCAAGTGGGTGGAAGCCATTCCAGTTAAAAGCACTACTTCTGAAGTAGTGTGCAATTTCATTAAGGAAAATATATTGATAAGGTTTGGGATACCAAACAAGATTGTAACTGATAATGCTTCCAACTTCTCTTCTACTGAAATGATGGATTTTTGTTATGGTTATGGAATATCCCTTGCTCATTCTTCAGACTACTACCCCCAAGGGAATGGACAAGCAGAATCCACCAACAAGAACTTGGTGACCATTGTTCGAAAACTTGTGAACTTGAATATATGATGCACTTTGGGCTGATAGGATCACACCTAAAAGAGAAATTAGAATGTCTCCTTTCCAAGTGGTGTATGGGGTTGAAGCCCAACTGCCAGTGACTATGGAATTACCAGCTTTGCATCTGATGAAAGCTATTGAAGATTCAAGTTTCAGTAGTTCTTTGGACAAAAGGATCATGTACCTTCAGAAGCTGAACAAGGACAAATTACAAGTTGTTGACATAATAGCAGCCCATCAATTGAAAGTGAAGGCTCTGTTTGATAAAAAAGCTAAAACCATAGTTTTTCAAGTAGGATATATTGTGCTGCTTTGGGACAAGAGACATGAGCCTCAGGGAAGCCATGGTAAGTTTGATTCTCTTTGGCTTGGTCCTTTTAAAATTAGGCACTTTGCTGGAGAAAACTCCTTCTACCTGGACCACATGGATGGATCTCCTCTCCCACTTCCTTATAGTGGGCAGTACTTGAAGTTGTTCAAATCCTAGGGGATTTGGTAGTCCTTTTTATATATATGGCATTTTGTTTTTGGTTTGTTTCTTTTTGGTTTGTTTTACTTTTGTTTGTTGTCTTCTGTATTGGTTTTTCTTTTGACTCCAATGCCCAATGGACAAGGGACTGATCTGCTTTCCCAAAATTTTTCCATGGTTCTTGATCTTGCCTTATTCCTCTATCAAAGCCAAGTCATCCCCAAAAGGAGCAAGTTGTTGTCGCCCTAGAAATTACCCTCTTTTTTAGAGTCAAATTTAGAAAATTTTGAGTTGGTGCCGTTGAAGAACATTTAAACCAACTTGGAAAGTCTGGAAATATAGGAATTTCATGATTTTAAGTTGTTGGTGCTCGGTTTTCAATCTTGCCCTTGTTTGGAATTCCTCAATCCGCATGTTTCAAATTTTCCTTTCTTCTCATCTGTGTGCCCTAAAATTTGTTTCCTTCATTCAAATGAAATTGGCAAGTCTCTTTTTGTGGCCGTGGATCGAATCAAGCCTGGCGTAGTTTGCAGTTCTTCATTCCACAAAGAAAAAATTAATCTTTGGGGTCATTTTTAGTGTTTTACGGCTAAGTCGGACATTTTTGTCCCATGTATCACAAGTGCGATCGGGCCTCCGGTTCACCGATTTTCTACTTTTACCGCATTACTTTGATCATCTGGTTAAGTCGAAAATTTTGTCCCACGTGTCCCAAGTGCAGCCGGGCCTCCAGTTCACCGATTTGCCACTTTTCCCGCATTACTCTTGCTCATCATATTTTTGGGTTTTCGATTCCTTCGTATTCCCACATCTCATGGACCATTTGTGCTCCTGTCAAATTCCTCCCCAACATCGAGAGATATATGTGGCCATTTTCGATTGGATGCGGCTCGGCAGATCCCTTTTGTAAACTTAACGTTTTGTTAATTTTTCAAAAGTTCCAAGTTAGCCCCAAGGCCCGAAGGTCCGCGGTATGTGGACGTCAGCGATTGGATGCGGTTGGGTGGGCTCGTTTTGTGAACTTTTGATTTTTGATCATGTTTGCAAAATGTTAATTTTTCCCTCGCGTCCCCACCGACTTTTGATTGGTTGTTGAAAATGCGAAGTCATTTTTGGTTGTTTTGTTAAAAAGGTCGATTGTCCTCATGGCCCAAAAAGAACACGATTGGTGGTAGCGATTGTGGGCCAATGGGTCAGGGAGATATAAATGGAACTTTAAGTTTTTGGGCCTTTTTTGTTGAAAAGTAACAAAGTGAGCCACGCCCCACGGTTTCCCAGGTGAGGCCACATGTCGGACTATGCCGTTGAAAAGTCAAGGCGGGGTGGTGGATTGTCGAGGCACTTTGAGAATTTTTGGTCTTATTTCCAAAAGTAAGAGTTAAAGTTACAAAATGATCCATATTTCCGTTGAAAAAAGTCAAATCTTGAGCCTGCTTTAAAAAATTCAAAGTGAGGATACGGGCAGGTGGAAACCTTTGAGGTTTAAAGCTTCTTTGTGGAAAATAGTTAAAATCATCAAAATGAACTGTGCCTCCACAACCAATCAAAAGGTGCCACATGTCAGGTTGAAAATTCAATGTAGGTTGGCAAAGGACTTTAAGTTTTTGAGCCATTTTTTTGAAAAGGTTAAGATTGTGAAAAGTGAACAGCGCCTCGCGGCCAATCAAGTATGGACACATGTCAAGCCTATATTCAAAGTGGGCCTGCAGGGCTTGTGGGAGAATTTTTCACTTTGCATATTTTTTTCTAAAGGCGTAATTCCTTTTTCAGGCCCGCAGATCCATTTTGCGAAAATCATATTTTCACCATTTTTGTACGGATGCAATGCAAAATTTCAAATGATCATATCTTTTGATCAGAGCATGAAATTTGACAAACTTTATATCATTGGAAAGTTGTTGATGAGGGATACATGTTAGGCTATTCAAAATCAGATTTTATCTGGATTTGATGGGTGAAATCTGTGAAACATATTTCGAGCCATTAATGAGAAATCAAATTGCTTTGAAGAACACATTTGATCTGATTTTTGCATCCTACCTTCTCCAGCATGCTAAACATTCATGGAGGAAGCATCTGGATATCTTGATTTGGGTGTAAAATCTGGAAAACGTAATTCATGCCATGAATGTATGATCGATTCATTTTGAGAAATGCAAATTTGATCGATCTTCATCTTTTCTTCTTCTTCACGCCAGAGAGATTTAAACAAGACTTGGCAGATTTGAGGTGGATACACAAAGCATTGATGAAGGTTGTTAAGCTTCCAAATCTGATTTCTTCTCTTCTCTTCTGCTCTTCTTCTCGCATCATCTATAAATGTAAGAGCTAGTCTCCTTGCAATGGGTTGGATTTTTAATATTCTAGAACTGTAACTTTGAACAGAAAGAAATCAATACAGGAGTTTTCCCTTTCTTCCTCTACTTCTCTCTCCTTTCTGGTTCTATTTGTGAATCATTCAATCTTTGCATGCTTGAAACTTTGTGTTCTGGTAAATGTAATCTTGAGAACTTTGTGTCTGTGGGATTGTGTTTGATATAAACATGAATGGTTCTATTCTGCACTTCATTTTGCTCAATACATATAAGGGTTCTCTCTGTTATCTCTTTTCCCGAAAGTATTGCCTTCTTCTTTCTCCCCCTTCTCCTTCATTCCTCTATTCTTATGTGTTGAATATCCCCTCGGTCTAAAACACATTTCAAGATATTAGAAATCCACAATATGATGACAATTGTTTATTTGTACATAGGCTTTTTGGATCATTTTCAATAAGGGAACCTCTCCCATTAAAGAGGAGGGAATTTCAGTCCCCTGACTATGGTTTGTATCAAAAGTGCATTTTATAAACCCAACAGAGTGCAAAGCAAGTCGAGTTCAGTAACTTCTTTGCGGGGATACACGCACATGTGGTACAATAAGTTTGACCTTGATTAGACATGTGTGGATTATACGGAATTGCGAGATGATTTCCTCAAGGAATTTAAAATCCCTGAGTTCGAGTAGAAAAGTATAGGAGTGCTCAAGGATATCAAGAAGTGCACTACTATGAGTGTTTGGGAATATGATGATCATTTCAAAACAATTCTGTCTAAATTATCTTATGATATCCATGAATGCCAACATGCACAATGGTTCATCGGGGATTGATCATGCCATTTAGGAGGGCTCTTTCACATAAGATTTATACAGATCCACGTGAGGCACTTGAAGCGAGATCTCGTGCCCCGAGGAAGTTAGAAGCATAGACACTAGGGTAAGTCCATTCATGGAAGATCAGATTATAGCAATGGAAAAATAGTTGGATAAATTATCACCAACTCAAGCACATGAGACATGTAGTGGAATTTTTGCATAGATTGTGAAGTAGAGGGGCATACTAAAGACATATATCCTCGAGAGATCGATACGATCCATATTGCTAGATTGTGAGATATGTCATCTAGACCATGATGCAAGCCGCTACCCATTGTTGCAACATGCGATAAGGAAGAACATATCCTACTACTGCGCAATATTTTCCATCCACAACTCATAATCTTGAAGATTACGAGGTTGATTGATCAGATCCATGATGTCATTGATATTGGAGTATGACAAACTAGAGTGGAAAATAAATCCAAGGATAAAAATGAGAAGCATGATCATGATCAAACACAAGGGTGCTACGATCGAATGAAGGGAAATTTTAAGGAGGCCATGGCCAAGGCCGAGGATACCACGGTGGATTTAGGGTTTGAGCCGCGGTGGTGGATGAGGTGAGTTTCCTCATGGGACATGTTATACATGTGGATCTCTTGACCACTAGATGTGCGAATGTCCTCGAGAAAATTACTTGTTCCTTTTGCGGGAAAAATCATAACTATGAAGAGTGCCACGGATTTGTATGAACATCTTAGGAAGAAGCATAAAAAATAGAATAAGGGTGTGGGGATAATTAGAATACATTGCGCAGTGGAAAACCAATGGATGCCAAAGCTAGCACAAGATCCTATGATGATACCTATAAATATTACTACATGCACCAAGCTTGAGCACACACGAGAGAGATGTTGTAATAGAATCCTATCATTACTAGGGAGGAGGTTTACCAAGACACCATGGAGGTACTCGGAGATTTGTAGGGTGAGATACAATGTCTAAAGGAATAGTCACAGAAGTTGGAACAAAAGAGGGCATATGACATTCTCCGGTCGAATGTTGATGATATGAAGTATGTAAGCTACTACGCTGGGAGAACATTATTTCATTACTATGGAACTAGTTAAAGGAAACACTCCATGCATTGGTATTGAGAATGGGTGGTAGATTTTTATGTTAACCTCCATCCTCATAGCTTATATTATGACAAGGAGATCAATATGAATGCAGTTGTGGATGGATGTCTTTTGAGTAATATTTTGATTGACATAGGTGCGGAAGTGAATGTGCTTACTTTAGATGCATGGGTTCACATGGGTATACCTCCTTTGCAGCCATCTTCTAATATATTGTTTATGGAAAATTGGACTAAGGCCACACCAATTAGAGTCTTGAAAGATGCATCAATCACCATACATGGGGCTAAGTTCACTGGAGATTTTGAGGTTTTGGCACTCGCAAAAGTGGAAAACTTCCCAGCTCTACTTGGGCGTCCTTGGTGTTATGCAAATAATGTTGATCTACATTTCAACAAGGGATATATCAGTTTTGAGAACAAGGAGGAGTGAGTTATTATTACATTAACAAATGGAAAATCTATACACTATGTTGAGCCTTTAAGTGAAGAAGACCGAACAAGATTTATGTACGTGTTATTCAAGATCCAAAAGCACTTGAGCCATCTAAGGAAGGAATTATCTAGTGGGAAGATCCACAGTCCATCAGTGATACTACAAGTATTTCATGTGATAATTGGCCCCATGAAACTTACGAAATGGTTTTATGCGAGGTAAGGAGCACAAGTGAGTGCGTAAGTAAGTTGTGATGTGTTATGCGCTTAGGAAATAACCCCTGTCACTCAAGACACTGGTAAAGGAAACCCTGAGGTATTCTTGCAAGCCATGGAATTATAGTGGAAGGATCAAGTGGATGAAGGAACATGTTAGTTTATACCCTACACGGGACAACATCGTGTTGGTGGATGGTTCGTATGGATAGCCTCATCGAATGGCGAGATGTAAGCATTGCTCTATCAATGAGGTTTCTCACAAGTAGTACACCTACACAAATCATCGAATATCATGGTAATAGTCTTGTTCAAGTACCATGTTCGAGTGTAAGAGACTCTAGAAAACCGAGCAAGAGGATTTACCACCTTCGTTTTGGGTACATAAGATTTATTTCACCTTGCGAGGTTGTGCACCCTCATGGTATGTTTTTATGGAGTTGAATAGAGAGACTGGAAACTGGCAAGACTTGACTACAGGTATGATCCAGACTTTTGACTACTTGTCTGCTTTGAACCTTTGGTGAATGAGGCATTACAAGTTATGAAGCACTTGACTATGGGAGATAATGCCAAAGATGAAGAAATCATTAAGGATTTACTTGGAGGTTCAGACCTATTAGCATGCTTTGAGGAAGTAGAAGAGATAGATGCAAAACTCGCTTGAGCATGTTTTCCTAGAGAAGGAGAAAGGAAATATTGTCTACATAATGGATGATGAAGAAGTGGAAAATTTCAACATAGATCATCTAGAAGCTATGTGTGAGGTCTTAGAGCAGTGTGGATGAGAAGGCACACACCTACCATGAACCTATGAAGATAAGGAAATTGAACATTGGGACGGAAGTTGAACCTAAAGAGGCCATCATTGGGGATTACTAGTCCGAATACGAGGTGGCTAAGATAACATAGTTTCTAAAGTGACTTCAAGAATTTTTTCCTAGGGGATACCATGAGTTAAAAATAGTACATGAATATTTTGGAGAGATGAAAATTAAGTTAAAAGAAGGTGTCCGCTTGAGTTAGGAAGAGGCCATACAAGATGAACCCTAACTGCGTGTAAAAGTTAAATAAGAAATTGAAAAAATGTTGACATCCGGCATCATTGAGCCCATAGAAGAATCAGAGTGGGTTAGCCCTATGGTAATCAATATAAATAAAGATGGAATGATTAGTATTTGTGTGGAATACGAGAGAGCTGAAAGTGGCTTGCGTAATTGATCCCTTCCCTACTCCATTTATGGAAGAAATATTAGAAGGCATTACAGGGCGTGAAATTTACTCCTTTATAGATGGATTTTCCGGATATCATATAGTAAGGATTGCTAAAGGAGATCAAGATAAAACAACTTTCACAACTGAATGGGGAAGTTTTACGTATACGGTGATGCCCTTTGGTTTGAAGAATGCACCTACAGTATTTTAGCGCATTGTTGTTCAAGCATTTCAGGACTTCATTCACAAATTCTTGCAAGTTTACTTATATGATTGGACAATATATGGGCTTGTCAAGAATCATTGTGACAATTTAAGGTTAATGTCCGAGAGGTGCATACAATTAATTATCTCTTTGAATATCAAGAAGTGTGTATTTTCTACACCATTTGGGACTCGCTAGGCCATATCATCTATAAGGAGGGTTTGTTAGAAGATCCAATTAAAGTTGCAGAGTCATTTTAGGATTAGAAGAGCCTACCATCTAGAGAGAGGAACATGGATTCTTGGTCCATACAGGGTATTACATAAAATTTATGAAATATTATGCTAAGATCACCACGCCCTGGAGGAATTACTAAGTGGTAAAGACACGTTTTATTGGGGAGAACTATAAAGTGCGCATTCGAAGCATTAAGAGAAAGGCTTACTACGACACCTATTATGCATTTTCCCTCTGTAATATTGCTTTTCATGTACATTGGTGTAGTTCTAGCTCATCCAAGAGAAGGTATTGTGAATCATCCTATTTACTTTGCTAGTCGAAAGTTGACTCTGTAGAGAAAAATTATACAACCATGGAGTGCGAGGCTCTATCAATGATCTATGTACTACATAAGTTTAGAAAATACTTGTTAGCAACACCTTTTGTTTTCTATAAAAATCACATGGCATTGAAATACAGTGAAAAATCTAATTTTAAAGGGGTGCATATGCTGATGGGTTCTATTATTCTAGGATTTTGACTTTGAGTTGTGATAAATCCGGGTAATGTAAATTTTGGCCCGAGATCATTTATCATGAATCCAATCGGGAGAAGATGCGCAAAGTATTGAAGATACAATGCTAGAAGCACGTTTGTCACAGGATAAACCACACGCCTTGAGACTTAGAGGACTATCAATATTAAAATTTTCCTCCGTAATTTCTATTTTATTAATCTATATATTAGGAATAGGACGTTGTTAAGTATAATTAGTATTGGCGTCCAATAGAAAATAACGGTTCCGTTAGTACAAAGTGCCACCAATAAAGTAGAGTACGGTAACAGTCAAAGTACAATAGGAATGTTGTAAAAAGTAAATATTTGTCGTAAGTGGTCCGGTAATGTTAAAATGTCAAAGTTTGGGTAAGTAGAGAAGTAGGGTCTACATGATTAGGAATTAGAAATATTATATTTGTAATAAGGACAAAGAGTGATGTCATAAATATTTTGTGTATTTTATTTGTGGAAAAGTCTAAAAAGGTGGAACCCATGTGAGATGATAAGGTTTATCTTATCTTAGAAGATAAGCCTACATGTAAAGGCAAGAGTTTAGGCATGGAATGGGATTGGCCGGAAGAGATTTCCTATCCTATCTTATAGATAGGGTGGATAAGCCACAATTCCTATAAATAAAGAGGCCACCCCCTCATTTAGCATAGAAGGAAGTAGTGAGAAATATTGTATGAGTAAGTGTGTAAAGGAAGCCATCATTTTAAAGGTGTATTAAAGAAGCCATTAAGAGGTGTAATTGTGAAGTTTCTCCCATAGTTATTGTTGGAAGGCAAGTGAAGTCAGTAACACTTGAAGTACCTCATGGGTGAGATTGTAACAATTTCATGTTGATATTATAATTTACACTTATATTTCAGATTTATTATCATTCCTTCTTATCATAGTCTATGGTATTCTTGTGTTATGTTTGTTGTTGTGTTTCCAGATGCCATCCACCAAACTAAAAGTTGTGCATTAGTAAATAATCATAGCACGAGGAGTTCCCGGTAAAGAATTATCATAGTGTTGGATTGGTGATGACATTTTGGTTCCGTTTCAGGACCATTCCTTGTTGGTGGATTTTCTAGAGAGATATTCCCACTTAGTCAGAAAACATTTGGAGGGTAACCTTGTTTTTACTGTGCATAGTAGTTACCATGGTAAAGTCATTTTTTACCGTGAATAGTATTTACCATGAGAAAGTCACTTTTTACCATGAATAGTATTTATTGCAATAACTTCACTTTTTACTGTGAATAGTGTTTACCATAGTAAAGTCAGTTTTTACCGCAGTAAGTCAAGTTTTACCATAGTTTACCGTGGTCATTTCTATTTTCTATTATAGTGATTCCAATTATTTGTGCACATAAGTCTTGTTGATTGTACTTATGGGTTGGTATTTCACTGTGGTTACTTTTGAAAATGGGGAAGATTCTTGTTTTTTCAGCTCAATCTAATGAAGATGCTTCCTCTTTCATTCAAGAGTTTAAACGATCTTATATTTGTAATGGCCTTATAAGAAGGGAACAATGGACTGAATTTTTTCCTACCTTTTTGGATGGTTCAACACTTAGGTGGTTTGAAACACTAGGTGATAATGTGAAAAACTCATGGGATTTATTAACTGAAAGTTTTCTTGAAGAATTTGGTGAACAACAGAAATATGTAGATCTCATGATTGAGATCACAAAGCTAGCCCAAGGAGAGAAGGAGAAGATAAGAGATTATCATGCTCATGTTCTAGAGCTAAGGAGGAAGCTCGATGCCCAGATCCGAAAGGAAGGATTAGCGTATGGGTTGATGAATGGCATGGATAATCTCCTCTGTAAGCACTTCATTCTTGGGATGAAGCCAGAGATCAGACAACGAGTGAAGTATGACCGCCCAAATACCATTGAACAAGCAAAGGAGATTACAAGAAGGCAAGAAGAAAGCATGGAAGAGGAGCCCAAAGAAATTGTTGCTAAAGTAGAGCCTACACCAGCACCTTTGGTCAGAATCCACAACCACTCTCGGTGAGCACAAATATTTATCCTAGTACATCTACTGAGTATGAAGATCTGCTCAAGAAGATGGGTCAATTAACTATTAATATTTTTTAAGGAAAGGAATTTAGTTCTCAGGGAGGAGATAGAGGTCCAAAAAGAAATATTTCTGAAGTTGTATGTTATGGTTGTTATAAAAGGGTCATTATAAGTATAATTGTCTAGATAGATTTTATACATCCGGTAGAGGAGATAATGATAAAGGAAAAGTACCGTGAATTCTTTTGATGTAGTAGATAAAAGCATGAATAATTAAATAGATGTGTTTGTAAAAAAAAAAAAAAAAAGATAACCAAGATGGAAATGATCCTAAGAAGATGAAAGGAGAAACTAGTAAGAAACATAGGAGAAGAAAGTTGGGTGTGCAGGATTTTCTAATTTCACAGGGACAAGGACCATACTCCATCTTAGAAGATCTATCCAAAAGGCCTACAAATATTACATATGGTCAACTCTTGGCTATGTCTTCTAAGAAGAGGCGGGAGCTACGAAGTGGACTCAATGATCAACAAAGGAAGGAGGTTGAGGTCCCTATTTTGGAGGTGAAAACGGATCCCTACGCTCCACAACCGAGGCACTATGTAATGGTATTTCAATTCATGATATCTTAGTTGATAAAGGTGTTACAGTTAATGTAATGACCGAGTCTGTAATGAATATGTTGGGTTTAAAAATTGATCGCCCTCAACACTTATGTTAAGGTCATTAAATAAGGGAAAAACTAAACCAGAAGGTGTAGTTTCAAATGTGGCAATATTTGTTATGGGTGTTGTATGTGTGGTAGACTTTTAGGTGATGAAAAATGGTATTGTTGCATACCCAATGTTGTTGGGAAGACCATGGCTAAGGAGAGTTCATGCAAGAAACTACTGGAATGAAGGCTTCATGACACTTAGACATGGTAGAGAGAGGGTGAAGATAAACGTGATCCCTCGGCATCATAAGGCAGAACCTATGGATTCAAGTGATGAAACTGATGATTGGACATCCTCTAATTACTCTAGTACCAGTGAAGTGGACACCGAAGATGAAGAAAGTGAGGTTGATGTTTTGGTCATGGATATCCTTCTAGTCACACCGACTCATGACCCCATAAAATTATCTGAAGAAGAAATTGATGATCGTCTCCAACAAATAAAGATTGGTGATGCTGTGATGGAGAGTGAGAAGGAATCCTACCTCCAGCTCTTTTGAAGGTACATACACATATTCACTTTTGATTACAAGGAACTCCGTCAAGTAATTTGGGTAGAACATTCTATTGAGCTGGTAGATGGTGCTAAGCCCATAAAGTAAATGCCATATAGAATGAATCCTAATTTTTCCAAGACTGTAAAAGAAGAAATAGATAAGTTGCTTGATGCAGGATTCATATTTGCTGTGGAGAATTCAGAATGGGTTTCTCTCATTGTGATCTCAATAAAAAGAATGGGAAGCTATGCATTTGTGTTGATTATAGGAAGCTCAATAAGGAAACAAAGAAGGATCATTACCCTCTTCCATTCTCAGATCAGATCTTGGACGAAGTAGCTGGCCAAGAGTGCTATAGTTTTGCTGATGGATATAGCGGATACAACCAAGTTCGTATAGCGGAGAAAGATCAGCTGAAGACCACATTCACCACTCCTTGGGGAACGTTTGCTTATAGAGTTATGCCTTTTGGGTTATGTAATGCTTCAGCAACGTTCCAGCGCTTGATGAATAGGGTGTTTGAACCCTACATTGGGAACTTCATTAGAGTATTTCTAGATGATTTTTGCATCTATGGGAGCAAGATGGACCACCTACACCAGATGGAGATAGCATTTCAAAGGTTAGATGAAGCACAAGCCTCACTAAACCCTAAAAAGTGTGTCTTTGGATGTTCTAAAGGTGTTTTGTTAGGGCATGTTGTATCCAGAGATGGTATTGGTACTGATCCTGATAAAGTTTCAAAAATTAAAGAGTTACCATTTCCTATGAATAGAAGTAATTTGAGATCATTTTTAGGCCATGTGGGTTACTATAGAAGGTTCATCAAGAATTTCTCAAAGATTGCATGACCCACTAACCCAGATTTTGAAGAAGGGTGTTACTTATGAACCGGGAAATAAGGTGCATGAAGCTTTTGAACAACTAAAGCAAGCCATTCATTGTGTATACATTTTGATGCCTCAAATGCAACACTAGGAATTACTCGAGCCAAAAGGATGAAAATGGGAATGATCATCCAGTTTACTTGGGAGTAGAAAAAGAGCAAAGATCTTGAGGTAAATTATAATGTAACTAAAAAGAGGCTCTAGCTATCATTTTTCTTTGTAAAGAAGTTTAGAAATTACTTGCTAGGGCAGAAATTTATAGTTGTAATAGATCATCAGGCTCTAAAATATATTGTAAATAAGCCTAACCCATTAGGGAGGATAACAAGATGGATAATTTTGCTACAAGAATTTGAATTTGATATTATAGATAGGCTAGGAAAGAAGCATGTCAATGCAAATGCACTCTCTCGAGCCTATGATGGTTTAGGTTCATCTTGTGATGATGATGATTTCTCAAATGCAACATTGTTATTCCTTGACACAATCCCTAGTGAATACATAGATATTTCGAATTATCTAAATGAGTTCAAGTTTCCTGATGGTGCCAATGCAAAGACTAAGAGGAAGATTACTCAAGCCAGTCATCCATATTCTATTCGCATGGAGTATTATTTCGAATAGGACACGATGGACAGTATAAGAGAGTAGTTGGACAAGGGAAGGAGTTGATAGAAGAATTCCACAATGGTACGTGTGGAGGACACTTCTCCGACAACTTACAAAGAAGAAGGATCTTGGATGCAGTTATCACCGGCCCACTTTTTAGAGATTGTTATAATTATTGTAAGACATGTGATATTTTTCAAACACATGGTAACCGTAAGACTTCATCAGCTCCATTATGCCCTATTCTTCCACTTGGTCCCTTTGAAAAGTGGGGAATAGACATTATAGATCCACTTCCAACTACCCCACGCCAAAATAAGTATATTGTAGTTTCCACATATTATTTAACCAAGTGGGTTGAAGCTAGGCCATTGAAAATAGCTTCCATGGATGAAGTGGCAAGGTTCATATATGAACACATTATCACTAGATTTGGTTGCTCATTAGAAATTGTAATAGATCAAGCAAGCCACTTCATTAATGAGGTGGTAGAAGCCCTAGTCAACAAGTTTTCTATTAAGCACAGGAAGGCAACAACATACAAGCCAAGCACAAATAGACAGGTGGAATGAACAAATTTTGTGTTGTGTCAAATTCTAGCAAAAGATGCAGCCTTGCAGGTACATAAGTGGGATAAAAGGATTCATGCAGCATTGTGGGCATATAGGGCAACATCAAAGTCAACAATAGGATACTCCCATTTCAATTGGCTTATGGCATTGATCCAGTTCTTTCTATTGAGTTTGATATTCCCACTGTGAGAGTTATGAAAAATGAAAGGATGGATGAAAGTGATTCAATAAAAGAAAGGTTGGTACATCTTCATTTGCTAGAGGAAATGAGGGAAATAGTGAAGGATACAAGCTATAAGAAGAAAATGAAAGGAAGGAATACTTTGATCAAAAGATCCGTTGGTCTCCATTTCATGTGAATGACTTGGTTCTAGTATATGATTCCGGATACAAAAAAAGAAGACAGAAAATTTCTTCCAAAATGGATGGGGCCATACAAAATAAAGAAATTGTGCATGAAAATGGTACATACCGACTAGAGGAATTGGATGACACTCCCATTATGAAATGGGTCAACCTTGACAAGTTAAATATTTTCCAAGCACTAGAACAGTCTACTCAAGACGGAATAGAAGCTAGGAAGGGGGAAGATGTCGACATTAAAAATTTTCTCTGTAATTTCTATTTTATTAACGTATGTATGAGGAATAGAATGTTGTTAAGTATAATTAGTATTAGCGTCAATAGAAGATAACAAGATCACAAGTCGATGCCGCCAATAAAGTAGAGTACAAGTAATAGTCAAATTAAAATAGGAATGTTGTAAAAGTAAATATTTGTCGTAAGTGGTCCGGTAATGTTAAAATTGTAGACACCAAATTCGTGTCTTACGACCCCTTGTGACCCGCATCCCATTTCGCAACCTAACCTCATCACCTAAACCTTACACAATTATTTATTAATTACCTTGTAATTGATAAATCCACATCACCTCACCTACCACCTCATTTTGCCACCTCATCATGACCTAGCCCTAACCCTAAACTAACCTAATTAAGACCTATGACTTGGTCTAGACTCACACTCATAACTAATGCCTCCTTACTCACACCCAAAACCGACCTTCTAGTCACTTGACCAAGCCCGCAACCAATCCTTTGGGAGAAAAGCAGGGAAGGTGGACTATTTTACTAAAAATAGCCTACTTTTTCCTTACCGATGCCGGTTCCTACTCGACCGCCATCGGTTACGTAACCGCCATTGGTTTCCCGTAAAATGGACTCCCCTAACCAGAAACAAAGGTCGAAGGATTTTTGGGATCAACCAAGAGCATCCGAAGTGATCAAGAGAATCCAGATCTTTACTTGGTCGAGCAGAGACAAGTGAAGAAACCAGAAGAATTGTAGCAAAAGGAGATCAAGCCCAAGACTGCAACTGGATAACCAGAGCCCTGTGATACTCAGCTGATCATTGGGAGGGAGATATCTCATCTTCTGTGTGTCAAGCCATCCCACCTGAGTTCGCCTTCATCATCGAGTTCCCGGACTCGCATCTTCATCAATAACCCGTAAGTTACATCTTCGCATGACCTCTTTAATATCATTTCTTAGAATTTTTGAATCATAGTCCTCATAAATCCATTTCTAGATTCACTACTCAAAGACGCCATTGCATCTAACTATCATTCATTTACCTCTCATCATCTCATTACCTAATATCACTCATATACCAGCCTTACAAACAACACCGTTACCCTACAACACAACCACCCCACAACACAACCAACCTACAGATCCTAAACCCAACCGATATCGGTTATCGCAAGTAACCGATATCGGTTATCCTGACTATAACCCAAAAATCAGCCTTTTTCCCCTACCTGTTTCAACAAAGCAATTTAATTGATATTTTACAGTCTTTGGTGTTAATTCATATTAACAGGGAAACTGACCACCTTCGAAAGGAAGTTTTATATTTCCTGGGCCCAAGGCAGTTTCCTCATTTATTGTCTAATCAAAATCTTGTGGTCTTGTGTTCTTATTTTGCAGGTAGTCCTTCCAAGATAAAAATGAGTTCTTCGCAGTCAACCTGATCTTTCTCTACGGTACGTGCACACCATCTCGACAGTAAAATAGGTATTCCTCCTAACCCTAACCTTATCTGTTTCTAAAAGGAATGAAAGGATAGAAGCAACTCTATTTCCAGAAGCCGAAACATTCCGAGCGAAACATTTTGGCACGCCCGGTGGGACCCATTTTGGGTTTCTTTCTTTCTTGCTTGTTTTCATATAGGGAGCATACTTGCTGTTTTCTTCTTCTAAAGATATTCACAAGGTATTTTGTTGTTTTTCGGTAAAAGAACTTGCTTTGCTTTTACATCTTACATTAGTGAAAGTCATCTCTTTTGCTTCATCGAATATCATTTTTGATTTGGGTTTAAAACACGTGCATTGCATTCCTGCTTGCTGTTTTCAATTCTAGTGAACGTAGATTAAGTAACAGGTCGTACACGTGGGGGTGATATCCATGGTATTGACAGAAATTAATCTTATATTCACCGCACAACACATACCGAATCACTTCACAATTAACACAAACACTCAAACATCCCCCTTTTTCCGAGGTATTCCTCCGCCCGATTGAGGTAACCTTATAAGCCAAAACAAACCCGATATTTCCTCTAAGTCTTCTATTTAGGATTTCGACATCATTCTATGTCTAAAGGCATAAGCCCACAATAATTAAAATTAACCCTAGGGTTAGTCTCTGGATTTGCGTGTGCATCTTGCTTGTTTTCGATTTCGTTTTCGTCATATACTATTTTTCGTGATCAATAATTTGACAAGTGTACTAAACGTTGTTTAAAATCAAATTAGCAGCCTTTTATATCTTGTTATCCTAGTCTTACTAAACCGACATCGGTTAACTAACCGACGTCGGCTATAGCCTAACCGACACCGGTCACTCAACCGATACCGGTTCCGTTCTTTTACAGCTTCTGCCACACCAAAGAACCTACCAATTTCACCATTCTGAGGCTGTTTCTGTTCCTGATAGGTTGAAGCTCTACTGTGTACTCTTGTCCATGGTTGTTATCACTCGGAAGCAAGCCGCCGCCATGGTTTCACATGCTTGCTCTGTGTCTTTCCCGAATCACCCCTTCACATTCTCTAGGGAACCCTATGACACCTGAAATCCCCAAAATTCCCGTAGGAGATAAGGAATTTGCCAAATTTCGATGCTAATCCTAGCGCTGTATAATACTATTTGTCTCATGCCCCGACCGTACACCCGATGGTCGCCTCCTTGTTGGCATGCCTATTAGTATACCGCTCATCTAGCTCCCACTCCGCCCGATAACACCGCTTGCTTCCTCGCATCTTTAGCCCCGTCTCCCAATCCGACGGCTTCAGAGGTTCATACGACACAGATTGGCTTTCCTTTGGTTAATCTTGGACCCCACATATCATTACCGCCGACTGCTCCTACTTCATCTCTCTTGCAGACGGCTCCGTTCTTGACTTGCTCGCTGCCTCCTATCCACACGAGCTTCCCTTCTCAAGCTCCACCTACCTTTTCATTCCCATACACATACCCGGTGACCTCGACATCTTATATAGGACATCCCTATTCGGTCGCTCCAACATATTCGTCCTCCATACCTTATCAACATTTAACCCCACCAGTGTCTAGCGGAGGCCCTTGGCCTAATTTGCCTCCGTTTACCACAACCGCACCATCATCTCATCCAACCACGGATTTCATCAAACAAATGATGGACAAAATGCAAAATCTAGAGGCTTCTGTTTCGGGAAGTCGTAGCGCCTTGACATACGAGCAAGTTTGTCGGGAGCCTATTCACCCTTCTGTCCCCCTTCATTCATATCCTCCTCAATGGGAATTGCCGAAATTTACTCGTTTTAATAGTAAAGAGGATCCTCAACAACACTTGCGATCATTTAGACATGCTTGTTATTTGATTGCCCATGATGATGCCTTGTTACTCCGCACTTTTCCCATGTCCTTATCAGGACCCACCTTGGAGTGGTACAGTGCTTTAACCCAACACTCAATCTTCTCTTTTAACCAACTAGCCCAATCTTTCTTGGATCATTTCTCCATTAACATTGCCAAGAAAGTATCTATCACCGACCTTTATGCCATCCGACAATTCGAAGACGAATCTATCGCAGATTTCGTTGGATGATGGCGTGGCCTTATCAACCAACTTACATATGCCTTGCCTCAGGCTGAACTTATCAAACTTTTTACGCGGGCATGTGCTAAGCACATTTCTCCTACTCTTCAAATTCAAACTTTCCGCACATTTGATGAGGCCTTTACCATGGCTCGGAAACTAGAAATTCGAGCCTTAGAAGAAGAGAAATTACGGTTGCGCAACAAAAACCCCAATTTCCGAACTCCAGATTCTACCAATAAACCAAACACCACCACTCCTCACGCATCCACTTCTTCTAAATCAAAAGGAGCTGTCCACGCGGTGATGGTCAAATCTCAAGCACCGTCTAATACTCCACCAAAAACCACCTATAAGTACAAAGCCGAGCCCATCAATTACACTCCCTTGGGAGAAACTTATGGCGTCATCTTGGAAAAATTGCTCAAAGCCGGAGCTATCACCTTGCCTCCTGTTAAACCTCACTCCGGGTTTGACTCCACCCGCGCTATACCTTCCTGGTACAAAGAAAATGACTTCTGTAACTTTCACCGCGTAAAAGGACATAGTCATGAAAACTGCAAGATGTTGAAAAACATAGTGCAGGAAATGGTTGATGCAGGGACATAACCCTCGATAATCCTAATGCCCCTGCCAACCAAAATTTGAAAATCTTTAACAAACCATTCCCGAATCACTCTTCCAACAGTAACATAAACCAAGATATCTTAGCCGAGGAGAGTGTTCATGAGATCCATGCAGTCTTCGACTCCCAGCCAAAAGCCTCTATCGAAATTTTTTTGAATCAAGCCTCTTCATTGACACAGGAGCCCGAACCTCCTTCACCACCATCAACACAAGGCGAAATCATTCCTTTACCCATACAGGAATCAACCGCCCAGGATTCTCTTCTCACCGATGAGTCTTCTTACACCACATCCCTGCAAGACTGCGAACGATGTTATCTAACCTATCTATTTCCCAAACATCCCCTTCTACAACTCTTGCTACACAAGAGGAGAGCTCGCCACTCCTTTTGTCACCTTTAGACGAGAAACCTCTTGCACCGACATCACCAACTTCTTTAACCATAACAGATCCTCTCAAACACGCCCTCCTGCCTATTAGTTCTTCATCACCTAAATCTTTTCAACGACCGGTTGACCTCTTAATATCTATTGATACAGTGCCTCATCTACCCCCTGTATCACACCCACAGTGGACTGGAATCACAACCCACCTTTCTTCCATACAAAAATTACAATTCACACCTGAAGACTGTCATTCTCCGAAGATAGACGAGTCCTATGGGAACGTTTGAGTATCCCCTATTCTACCCAAATGCAGATGACCGATCCAGACACCTCTACCATATACCCGAAGTGTTTACCAAAACTCAAAATGCCTATGTCCTCATTCTCACCCCCCGTATCTATACCAAGTATCCCATCCACCTCTATTAACCTAACCAAATCTTCCCCTACACTTGGGACCTCACCAATACCCAGTCTAACACACCCACCTAAGCGACTAGATTTATCCCAAAATAAAACCGCCCCACCACTTAGGAGACAAACTCCATCCATGCCTCTATCACAATCAAAACCATCATTGTCACACCTACCTTCCATATTGGGACCTCATCCCTCCACCTTGCATCAATATATCATACCTCCTGCTTTTTCTTTACAACGACCTACGCCTTCTGCACCCATACAGGGATCAAAGGGTATATCAACATTGTCACCCCACGCATCCGGTCCACCAATCAACCCTAAACAAACTCCATCATCAAAGGATTTATTCTCTGCCACTCCCCTTTCTCCGTGGTTGTGTCCCGCTACCACGTCATCTGTAGCCTCATCATCTAACCAGCTGAATGTAGCTCCTGCGCCAAAGAAACCACGTTTAGTGAAAACCACGTGTCAACACCCCTTGGCTAAACCACCACCCGCACGAACCAACCATACCCAAACATTATCAAAACCCAGACAATCAATACCCTCATCCTACTCCGATTTTGACCCACTCAAAGGATCTTACGCCAAAATCCTTGCTATGTTGGTAGAGAATGCGACCATTTCCCTACCCCCACTTAGACCTTATGACCCGTCTAAACCTC
The DNA here is from genome assembly GCA_018340775.1 of Taxus wallichiana var. yunnanensis. Lineage (NCBI taxonomy): Eukaryota > Viridiplantae > Streptophyta > Pinopsida > Cupressales > Taxaceae > Taxus > Taxus wallichiana. The sequence continues at coordinate 317,277,342 of CM031241.1, read as the reverse complement.
GACCTATAGGTTATGATGAGTCTAAAATCTGCGCTTATCACCGCACACCAGACATGATGTGGAGGGATGCAAAGCTTTAAAACCATCCTTCGTCGGGTCACCTCTCTCAGATAGAAGGTTAAGAAAGACAACTTACGAAGGGAGAGACCTTTAGCTTCAATTCCCTCTCCTATACCATCTGTCCCCGCCTCACCAAGATCTATCATTATTACAACCCCACCTCTTGAAGACCATGATTTATCCCAACCATCTTCCTCATCTCAAGTCTATGAGATTAACATGATTAAGTTGTTGCTACCGAGCGCAGTAAAAACAACGAGAAAGCGAAAGAAACACACCGCGACCTCTCTTTCTCCGTCTACCATCCCGATTGCACCACCACCTAAAGTGGTTATTCGTGGACCTACTTACCCCGTCTCTAATGGAGTTGCCCATCGAGCCATGATCAAACAGCTTCACCAATCACCCGTAAAAATGACACTATATGATCTCATTCAGACTTCTGAATCTCATCGACAAGCTCTCGTTGAAATCCTCCAAGGGATTGAGGTCTTACCTAATGAAACCCTACCTGTTACCTCCATTCTAACACCCAATCACGTTGCTTCCCTCACCAAACAACCAACCACCCCAACTTCTTCTCGTCTCTCGTACAACAAGTCATGTCTGCCTTTCGGTTTCTCCGAAGAAAAAATTGTTGACTTTGGTACAGAAGATCCTGACCCTGCTCTTTTCATCTCAGCTTACGTCCGGGACATTCGGGTATGTCATGTTATGATTGACGGGGGTGCTAGCCTAAACATCATCTCTTCAAAATCCTTCCAACAAATGAATATCCCTTCTAGCTACATGTGTGCCAACCCCATCATGTTGCGGTCATTCAATGATGCTATTACCTCTACCTTAGGCACTCGTGATCCTTAACATTCGTGTAGGACCACGTACTTTACCTGAGCTCTTCTATGTCCTTGAGGGAGAATTTCAATACAACATGTTGTTAGGCCGCCCCTGGATCCGAGCTATGGGATGCGTTCCCTCCACCTTACATAGATGTATAAAATTTGAGTACGAGGGGAAGTCCTACACCGTAAAAGCTGATCCTCCCCCTTCAAAACCTGCAATATGTTATATCACCCTAATGATGTGCTTGTACCAATCAAGACACCCATTCATCCAGCCCAACCATCCACTTCAACCACACCTCAACCATCCACATCAACCGCACCTACGCCTTCAACTAATGAAACCACCGTTGCAAATACCACTTCCCTCCCCGCGGATAACATCCCAACCTCAGACCCTTTAGTAGATGTTTTTCAACGCCTCACGCTGGGGGAGTATCGCCTATATAACGTTAGTTCTTTCCATACTCCACAAGAGTACGGACAATTACATGCACATCCTACCTATGACCGTCGTGTGGGGGAAGTAATCTCCTACGGACCACCTCATTGCCGCACTAACCTAACATATGGGGGTGTCGACGCCTCTTCCGTGACTCCTGAACCTCCTCTTGGTGTGGTTCCTTTCCAATCCGATTTCCAATACCTGACAAATCGTCGTTTTTCCCTCACCTTCCTGACACGCACGCGCTTGGAAGGGCTTCGGTTTCGGTCTTTATGAACAAGGCCGACACACAATCATTCCCGTAACTACACGCAAACACAATGACCGTAGTGGTCTCGGATTTCCAGGAACACTTACACCAAAGGAACCTCGTGTCAGTTGCCTTCTGGAAGAGAACGACGTTACCCCTACCGAACCATCATCACCCATTTTGCCATCATCACCCACTGAGTCGATAGATCCCGAATCTATCCCTCCTAACTTTTTTTTTTCATAAATGCTATCTTCTTAGGTCCTCTCACTTATCAACGCGATAATGAGGACCCCTCTTCTATTCCCCTTTTATATCCAGACATGATTGAAGAGGACTCACCTTCAATTAATGTTGTTGAGTGCCAGGATGATGACTCCATCCTCACTTACCTTGGCGCGGATGATTCTTATATTCAACGCGCCTTACCATCTGAAACTCAAACCATGCTGAACGAATCTACTATAGAAATCAACATCCACACGGAGGAGGATCCTCACATTGTGAAGATCGGACAATCCCTTAACACATCAGAACAAGTCGCCTTTACTACCTTTCTCGTGCTCGCAACCAAGCTTTCGCTTGGTCCTACGCTGACATGCCAGGTATTGATCCAGATATTGCTGTCCATAACATTACACTTGAAACCCGATTCCAAGCCAATTAAACAGAAGCTGAGAAAAATGCATCCACGCATTGCCCTCTTGGTCAAAGAAGAGCTTCAACGACTCCTTTCTGTTTCCTTCATCCTGCCTATTGACTATCCTCAATGGATTTCTAACATCGCACTCGCTACTAAACTAAAGCGACGGGGACTTCGGATATGCACGGATTTCGAGATCTTAACCTCGCTTGCCCCAAGGATGACTTCCGCCTACCTAGCATTGACAACTTGTTGATCTCACGCAAGCCATGAGATGCTCTCTCTCATGGATGGCTTTTCAGGATACAACCAAATTTTGGTTGCCCCTGCCGATCAACATAAAACTGCCTTCATAACTCCTTGGGGAACCTTCTGTTATCGTGTCATGCCATTTGGCCTTAAGAATGCTGGTGCAACCTATCAGCGGGCTATGACCTACATCTTTCATGACATCATGCACACTATCCTTGAAGACTACGTCGACGATCTTCTTGGAAAATCTAAACATCGTAGTGAACATCTCGATGTGTTAACCATTATTTTTGATCGCTTGTTACAATATTCTGTCCGCCTTCAACCAAAGAAATGTGTCTTTGGTGTCCTTTCGGGAAAGCTTCTTGGTTTTATCATCTCTTTGCGTGGCATTGAGGTCGATCCATCTAAAGTCAAAGCTATTCTAGAAATGCCCCCACCTACTAATCTCAAACAATTGCGTAGTTTACAAGGTAAGTTACAATCTATCCGACGTTTCATCTCCCAACTCTCGGATCGATGCCAACCTTTTCATCACCTCCTTAAAAAGGACATTGAATTTCAATGGAGCGAAGAGTGCCACCAAGCCTTTGACGCTCTCAAAACTTATCTCTTGCAGCCACCCGTGCTTATCCCACCTCAAGACGACCGCCCTTTCTATCTTTACCTTTCCGCCACCGACCACGCTGTAGGGGCCATGCTTGCACATCGTGACTCTGAGAATCGAGAACAAGTTGTTTATTATATAAGTCGTACTTTGGTGGACTATGAGACTAGGTATACACATGTAGAAAAGTTGTGCCTAGCCCTATCATTCGTGGCCACCAAACTCCGACACTACCTTCTGAATCACAAAACTTTCGTCATCACCAACACGGACCCCATCCATTACATGTATGCCAAACCTCATCTAAACCAACGCATCGCCCGATGGCTCATGCTCCTCGCCGACCTCGACCTTGAGTTTGTCCACCAGAAATCAATCAAAGGACAAACCATCGCAGACCAACTTGCGGAAGCCCCTTTACCTGGGGAACAATTTACCAATTTTACATTCCCGACGAACTCATCGCCACTCTTTCACTCAGGGAGGAGTCATATCCAATGACCCTCTTCTTCGATGGATCCAAATGCCACCGCAGCGGAGGAGCCGGCATTGTTCTCATTCCTCTCGACGCTGAGCCTATGCCTCTTTCATTTCGACTCGATTTCCCCTGCACTAATAATACAGCGGAATACGAGGCCCTTGTTCTAGGTCTCCAGGTTGTGTTACACTTAGGTATCAAATCTATCAATATTTTTGGCGACTCTCAATTGGTAGTCAATCAAGTTATGGGCATCTACCAATGTAAAAATGAGGAACTTCAAAAGTACAAACACTACGTGGATTCACTTCTAGCCTTATTTACTCACTATTCTATCCAAACCATTCCCCGCTCCACTAACAAATTTGCGGATACTATGGCTTGCTTAGCCTCGCAAATTCGGCTTCATCAATTGACTCGACATTTTCGTCTTGGTCCAACAACTCTTTGCCCCATCTTATTCAGCCCCGGTTGTTTGTATGATAAATAATGTGTCTGCTAGTTCGCAAGATACTTGGTACCACCAATTTCACGACTACCTTACAACCTCTATTCTCCCATCTGACCTTACTAGTACGGCAAACGCGCGTTTCTTAAACGCATTTCTCGTTATGTCGTTATGGGGGGACTCCTTTATAAACGTGGCTTTGATGGCATCCTCCTTCGATGTCTCACCGGCGCGGAGGTCACCCATACCATCCAACAAGTTCATGACGGAATTTGTGGTGGGCATTTTAGCGGCCTTGCCGTGGCCAAACGAATCCTTCACCTAGGTTATTATTGGCCTACTCTCAATAACGACTGCTACGAATATGTTAAGCGTTGTGTCATGTGTCAACAACATGCCAACCTTCAACATACTCCTAGCCATCCGCTACAGGTCGCCCGAGATCTTTGGCCTTTCTCACAATGGGGTTTAGACCTTATTGGTGAGATTCATCCATCCTCTTCGCAACGTCACCGATGGATTATCACAGCAACCGAATATTACACAAAATGGGTGGAGGCTATTCCACTCATTTCAACTAAAAAATAAAAAATTGTAGAGTTCATTAACCACCACATTATTTGTCATTTTGGTGTTCCTCATCGCCTGATAACAGATAATGGAAAATCTTTCAAAAACAAGTTGTTGCAAGACCTTTGCGACAACTTTGGCATCAAACTTAGCTTCTCATCACCCTACTATCCACAAGAAAATGGACAAGCCGAATCCTCTAACAAAACACTAACCAAAATCCTCATGAAATTTGTCAATGAACCGGAAGAAATTGGCACGATCACATCCCCTTTTCCCTCTAGGCTTATCGTACTAGTATTCATACCTCCACTAATGCCACACCTTTTTCTTTGGTATACGGTACCGAGGCCATTTTGCCTCTCAAAATACAAATACCCTCCCTTAGAATATCTCTTCAGGATATTCTCACCAACGATGATTTCCGCCAAGAGCGGTTAGCCCAATTGGAGCTTCTTGACGAACGTCGTCTTACAGCTCTTGATCACCTTCAAATCTATCAAAAACACATCAAACGTGCTTATGATAAGCGACTTCATGAGCGTACCTTTAAGGTTGGTGATCTTGTCCTCAAAGAGAATCAACATGTAACCAAACTAGAAAAGAGAAAACGTGGAAAATTTGCTCCCAATTGGATTGGGCCTTATATAATCACTCACACTTATGGATCAGGCACTTATCGTTTAGCTTCGCTTAATGGTAAACCTGAGCCTGAACCCCTTAATGCCTTGCATCTTCGACCATTCTACTATTGAATTTAGTGTTATATCACTTCTTATCTACCTACCGCTCGTCCCTTGAGCTCACTTACCACCACATACACTTTGTTTCCTACACCTCATAATAAAAATCAAGCTCACATAGTTTGATTCTCACCTCACCTTAGCAATGCCTTCCCTTTTTAGTCTAGTCCATGACTTCAAAGTATTAAAATAAGCCGTATTCTTATGGGATTTTCTTGAGTCAAACTTCCTACAAAACTAGATGCTTCACGTCAAAAGGACATCTAGCTATCTACATTATATATAGACTGCTCCCTCGAAGGACAGCTATATGCCAAACTTTTGCTGCTATTATATATAGATCGCTCCCCGAAGGACACATTTATGCACTAAAATCATATCTCGCTACTATAAATAGATCGCTCCTCAAGGACAGCTATATACACGCCACCCTTATCGAAGCTTCTCGCATTGATCAGCTTCGTGAAGACCTCAAGAAATAATACAATCAATATCCCTTGTAGACTTCCCACATCGATCGCCTATATTCAAGAAAATCAAAAGCCTCATTCAAAAGAACTTTTGAGTCATGGACTTGTCTATTTAGGGTAGGTTCTCTTTCGTCAGAACACTCACTTTGTAACAAGTTCTCCGTACCTCAGCTATACCATCCACTATACCTCACCATTTTTTTCAACTCAAGGGACGTGATGTACACCTGATATGTTGTGATCATACAACTCTTTTCACCTATTGACTTCTCGTCTATGCACCGGTACCTAGGGCTTCACGCTCGTTCTACGTTGTGTGGTTTGTTTAGCTCTTTTCACCTACGAAGCATTCTTTCCTCTTTGCCTCGCATCTAGGATTGTGTGTTGATCTTAATCAGGACATGGTTCCCTACCACTTGGGTAGGCTAACTTTCGCTTCCCTTATACCTTTACAACATCACCAATTCGTTACCAACACCATCAACCTTACCTTACCAATATTAATATCAATATTTTTACCAACCAACCAATTGCCTAACCATACCAAATTGCCTAAATTCACCTCTCCCTGGTCCTAAGGGAGAACTACATCGGTCTGAGGCCCCTCCATGCTTTGTGCAATGGGCTATGTAGGCAGCACTTCGGAGACATGGGGTCTCCCAAGGTTAGCTCGACCATCCCCTACCATAACCTATCATGTGTAAATATTTTTGTGTATTTCTATTTAATCACATTCCTCTTTATCCTTTTTCAAAACACCAAAAGTCAAAACGAAAACATTCTTATTATTATCATAACTCAAATCAACATACATATCCAGTTTTATTTAGATGTTAAACAAATACATCTTCTCTATCATCGACACGCAGGTCGGCATCCTTATTTATTCTTATACCTTGCTACCATTTATTTAGACCCTCACGCTTCATCCCGAACCTGGTGATGATCGTGATCGTCGACGCCTCTCGCCGGGCCTCTCTGTCCTCAAAGGTACCACGGCTATTGGTACCGCCCACTGATCTGCCAATCTCTCCTGTAACATATGAATACGCTCCCTCGCATGGAGGTATCTCGCCTCTAGTCCCTCTGCTCGTGACTCCGCAACCACTAACAATCCTCTTGCCTCATTCACCTGCGTTTGGAGCTGATGAACTAAACTCTGCAGACGATCTCTCTCCGCTGTAATCACAGCTATGTCAGGATGATCACGTACACCTCTCACAACTCGCTACCCACCATAATCTATAGGCCTCTCGTCATCCCTCGCATCCATTATCCTCGCGATCGGCTGCTATCTCCTCTCGGCCCTCTCGGAGGTGTGGGCCGGGAGGTGAGAATGCCGCCCAGCATCGATCCTCATATATGGTTTATAAGCCTGCGGTATGTCCTGCACAAATCCAAATTGTCGCCGCACGCGATCTAGAGGAATCCTCTCATACTCACCCGGCCTTGTGCCCCGCGATCCACCTCAATCGCTCTACACCCTCAACTCCTCGGCCTATGTTCTCTGTTACCATATAGTTCCCATACGGCCTCCAACATATATCCGCAATGTCACCATCTCCCATACCTACCTATAATACTCAATGTCACCCGTCATAGCACTCGGGATCTTGCCTCTTGTTCTCGTCTAGACCCACCGTCTCGAATCCCAACCTCGTACTCCGGTCTCCCGATCGATGGGTCGGCCTATTAGTCGCACACAAACAATGTGCTCATAGGCCCAACAAAGTGTAATAAGTATGAACAATCCAAAGGTCGTCCCCGTGATTTGCCTGCAAGCCCATAGACCCTTGTATAGCTCCGCCTAAATATGCAGTGCCCATGCAAAAGTCACATTCCTTTCTATCATCTCCCAAATAACACTCATCAATGCTTTTGGAAATCTTCCTCCATCCGCCCTCGGTAACGCGTAATACCCTACCGCTATCATTAATATCACTGCTAACCTTGTTTCCTCAGGGTGTGCTGCATACATTATCCCATATGTGAATGACAAACCTCACTGTGTTAAGTCTCGTGCGTATGGACCAAATACTTCTGTTATCGCTGCCCGCCCGCGCTAGGCAATGCCTGATATACTGGTTTCCGTAATTGGGAGTCTCAAAATATGGAACACATCTTCCAATGTTACTGTCATCTCCCCTGTTGGTAGATAGAAGGTATTTTTCTCAGGATTCCATCTTTCAATCAACGCCTGCAACATAGCATGGTTACGTGCGATTCATGAATAATAGCGGATTCCACTTAACCCCAAACGATTTATCAATGTCCATTCAGCTGGTGTTACATCCGCTCGGATTCGTGACAACAGCGCCGGTACACTATCATTCATCCTCAGCCCTGCCTCTGCCTGCATACGTCACAACAACAAATAACCGTTCAATAAATCAAATCCCCAAGGGTTTTTCTCACATTCTAGAAATTCCTCCAGTAACCGGTATCGGTTATAAATAACCGGTACCGGTTCATTAACCGATACCGGTTATCCCTAACCGCTATCGGTCACTGTCAATTACATACACCTTGCCTAAACAACCACCTATGACAATAAATTGATCATTTATTCCTCTCTGTATACACAGACATACCCGAAACCCCTGATTACCTACCCCATAACACTCACCTCACCTATAACCCTTGCTATCACGTTTTCTTTCTCATATCTACCCACTTAATCTCCCTCCTCCTATTCACAAAACATGTAAAAATCAAATTACAACCAAACCATTTACCTCTTGGGCTGCAGCAGCTTGTGGTGGAACTTGTTTTCCTCTCGTCCATGCCTACCGGATGCTTCTCCTCGCTCAGCCATGCTTCACCACACTCTTTAAATATAGCTTTGATTTTGCCTTCTTGATCTCACCACAATCACGTTACATGTCTCTTTCCTCCTTATCACTCAAATCTCTCATGTAATTACTTGTCTCGGGCCGTTGAATCAGCCGCATTCGCGTATTTAACATCTTGCATGCCGCTCAAAATAAGAACTTCAATCGCCACCTACGCTTTTATATTTTTAGAAAAATCTCATATTGACTAACCAAGTAGCGGTTACCTAACCGATATCGGCCTATCCTATACCGACATCGGTTGCTTAACCGACGTTGGTCATATACCCAACATTTTCAAAACATAGTCCTTTTCTTTATATTTTATCTAATTTTTGGTGGCGCGCCTCTTCTTCCCGCATACCAACACGTTAGCTATAATCATACATTAAATCCACATCTCATTACAAATTCATCTATATCATCTATCTACATTACCAAAACAAACAAATCATTAACAAACGATACCAAACACCATTCATCTATATACCATTTAACAACTACATACATTCAATATCACAAAACCAAAACATAGAACATTTCATAATATAACATGTCAATTAAACTCATCATTTCTATCTAAATACATTTCATCAACAAAAGACATCAACATCATTAATATATAACACCATGTAAATCCAACTCATCATCTATCAAATATCACAAACCATCGATACAACATTTTACGCATTTTACGCACAACATATGGGTCAAAACATCATATCTATATATATACAAGTTTCCAATACACAATGTGCCCCGCACGGGACCTCTCGTGATCTCATAATCCAACCAAGCTCGCACGCAGCCGCAATAACTGCCAAAAATCTCGACTGGCTCGCAGCCGGTCCTCATATCAAAAATATACTCGCTCGCAGCCGGTATCAAATGTACAACCCGCATCGGCTCGCAGTCGGGTATACAATAAATGAATGAATGAATAAATGAATACTATGTAGGCACGCAAGCCTCTATAAACATAACCGGTTCGCAGACCGGTGCCCATTTCCCATATACACATAAAAAACAATGTCGGGATCCTCAGCCTCTCCCCACCGCCTCAAGCACCTCTCCGCTGGTCCTCGTGGTGCCTCTCGCCTCCTGCCTCGCAATGCATACACACACGGCCGTGGCCGCACCTCCTCGAGATCTCTCTCGACTATGAGAGGTCTCTCGCTCTATAGGCCGCATAAGGCCGATACTCAGCTCTAGTACCATCAAGAACATCCGATAGTATCGGGCCTCCGCTCTAACTCCTCCATATAACGCTCTCGAGCCACCGTAGGAGCCGGGCCGGGTCCTCGACACCTACTACCGTAACCCCCGTGCTCGTGTTGGTGCTGGCGGTGGTGCCTGTACTATGCTCTGGAGCCGTGGTGTGCTGTGGCTGGTGTGGTACTGCACTGCACTGTGGCGTGCTGCACGTGGTGGTACCGCCCGTGCTTGCACTCGAGCTCTGGGGCTAGCCGCCTCGTAAGACCCTATCTCGTTTCTGTGAGCAGCCTGCAAGCTGCCCCTCGTAATAACCGCACTGACCCCCGAGCTGATCCCTCTCGCTATCATCCGCCGCTAAGTTCTGGGTGCGGGCGGTGGTGCTATCCTAGCTGCTCTCTGACCAGCCCACCAAACCATGTATGCTCCCGTACAACCAGCATCATCTACCGCGTCATCTACCGGCCTCTCAGCAACCCAATCTGGGTCCAAGGGCTGTGGTGCAGGCAGTGGGGCCTCTACATCATCCCTCTTGATCGAGGGAAGGGAGGTGGCACATCCTGTCCATAACCCCCCATCCGCTGCGTACCCTCTCCAGGGGTATCCTCTCGTACTCTCCCGGCCTCCGTCCTGCTATCCAGAATGTGTACTGGATCAGGCGCAACTGTAAGCGGGCTCCTCTGCGAGGGTGATGACCTCTGTAAGGTCTCCATACGATATCTACCGCTGTCAGGCCCTCTAACAAATGTCTATAATAAGCAACGTCCCGACCTGCAAGCACTGCTCGTGGCTGCCCCACGACCCCCAACCACCTCTGAAAGCCGTATCTGTATATGACCTGTGGCCCTGGCTGCTGGGGTAACCCTACTGGTCTGATGCATATGATGTGCTCATATGCCCAACAGTGAAGTAAAAATGTCGAACAAATCCCGAATCGCCTCATCCGGCGATAGCCCCACAGCTCCCTGTATAACTGCACCAGATATACTGGTGCCCAAGCATAACAGGTATGCTCCTCCACCATCTCATGAAGCACCCGCCGCCCGTGGAAAGCGGCCTCCTCTCGAGTCTGGGAGGGCGAAGCAGGTGATCCGATCATCATCAACACGGCAAGCCGTGTCTCATGTCTGTGCGCATTTGGTACATATCACTACACACGATGCTCGCGCACGTGATAGGTCAAGAAAGCATAGCCGCATCCCAAAAACTCGTAAGATGTTGTCCATGGCCGTCTCTCGATCTACCCGAAGATGGCCTCTCCATCAATAGGTAATCGAAGGATGCGATACACATCCTCCAATGTGATGGTCATCTCTCCGGTTGGGAGATGGAACACATTGGTCGCCGGATCCCATCTCTCGATGAGGGCAACCATCAAACTATGATCTCTGTCGATAGCTCTGTATCGCTGGACTCCGCCGAGTCCCACCTCGCGCATGATAGCCCAGTGTGCTGCGGATACGTGTGGCCGCATCCGCACCAACACTGGGGGCATCCTGTCCCGCATCGTCAGCTGCTGACGTGCCTGCAAAACCAACCCACAACCTTAGCCCTACTCTTTATCACAACATCTACTTTACCCTCTATACCCCCTTTTATCCCCCCGACCACACCCCGACTCTCTAACACACCCCTCTACCCACCTATCTTCTCCACACCCCGACTCTCTAACACACCCCTCTAGCCACCTACCTTCTCCACTATCCCCCTCCCTCTTCACACCTAAACCCAAACCCCGCAACCAACAAAAACAAAAACAAAAACAAACAAAACAAAACAAACACAAACAAACCAAAAACATAAAAACAAAAACAAAACAAAAACAAAAACAAAAACCAACAAAACAAAAAACAAAAACAAAACAAAAACCAACAACAAAACAAAAACAAAACAAACACAAACAAAAGAAACACAACAAACAACACAAACGAAAAACACAACCAAAACAAACCACAAATGCCCACCGACGCCGGCCGATACACGACCGACACGGCCAAAACATAAAGCACCCGCCTAATTTGATCGACCGATGCGGCCGCTTAGCGACCGACATCGACATCTGGTCGTAATTTCCTGAGCCGAACCCCGCGGCCCCCCCCACTACGCTTTTTTCCTTTTTCTACCTACATACCCACCCAAACACCCTAAAAATCTACCCACCTAGCCGCCTTAGCTTATTTTACCTATCTACCCTCTCCCTTTTTCAAATCATTTCCATTTTCTCATTATTTCCTAAAAAATGTACATTCCTACCCAAACCCCAAATCTAGCTTAATACCATTCAAATGCACAAATTAAAGAGTTTCGAACCTACCCGTATGACGACACGTCGTCGTGGTGGGATGGGTGGTGGTGGTCCAGCTGGTCCAGCCCCTCCGCTCCTCGCCCGTGGGCCATGGCTCAAACTCTTCACGGGTCCTCTACCAATCACCCGCCGCCCGCTACTCACTCGGGCCCACCAATCAACTCACTCCTCCAATCAAATAGCTCCACCTCAATCAATAAATCCTCCAATCTCAGCTCTCCACGTCCGACAACTAAAATTGGTTTCCAAATTGCAAAAGTGACAATGACAAGCCGTATTTTTCTTTTTATAGGTTTTTCGCCCCTAACCGATATCGTTTTATTCGCGCCTAAGAAATCAGGTATCGGTCCCCTAACCGATGTCGGTCATAGAGAATCGACATCGGTTTTATTCCAACTTTCCCCCCATTTTTGCCCTTATTTACTATTTGCCCTTTTTCACCAACATCGCCTATATCAACCTTTGATGCAAACATTTTACCCATCCGGCCGACCCAAGGCCTCACTCCTAACCATTCGGCCCAACCCAAGGCCTCACCTAACCATTCGCTCGACCCAAGGCCTCACCTTAACCATTTGGCCCGACCCAAGGCCTCAACCTACCTATCCGGCCCAACCCAAGGCCTCACCCTCACCATTTAGCCCGACCTAAGGCCGTCCCTAACCATTCGGCCCGATCCAAGGCCTCACCCTAACCATTCGCCCGACCCAAGGCCTCACCTTAACCATTTGGCCCAACCCAAGGCCTCAACCTACCTATCCGGCCCGACCCAAGGCCTCACCCTAACCATTTGGCCCGACCCAAGGCCGTCACCTACCCATTTGGCCCGACCCAAGGCCTCAACCTACCTATCCGGCCCGACCCAAGGCCTCACCCTAACCATTTGGCCCGACCCAAGGCCTCAACCTACCCCTTCGGCCCGACCCAAGGCCGCAACCCAACAACTTGGCCCGACCCACGGCCGTACCACTTCAATACCTTACCCAACATCAACAACATACACTTTTATCCACCCATCATGTAGCTTTTTGTTCCATCGAGCTCACCTGTTCGTGTTTTAGCATGATTAGGGTCCTTGACTTGATCTGTCAACCAACTTTGCCTAGACCTAGACCGTGATGTTTATTTCAACCAAACCAACCACTTGTATCGCCGAACATGCCTAAACGTTCCTGTACCTTACCCGTTATATACCCTGGAGCTACTTCCTATGCCTTGGATACCAGGATTATATCACCCTTGTTTGGATAAACTATCGACCTTTGCCTATGCATTGCTGGTTTGCTTGTCAAATCATGTACCCTAGTCGCACTATTGCATTTCAACATGTGTCTGCTTCCTTGGACCTACCCCACCATCTCACCATCCTCTCTACACCATTTACCCTTTATCAACCCTATCCCTGATTTCACATTCTCTCAATCTGTGATAGATTTGAGGGGGATTACCTATACCCTTAACAGGAGAAACCACTTCATATTATTGAACCAGCTTCTTGAAGAAGGATGTTACTTATGAACCAGGAAATAAGGTGCATGAAGCTTTTGAACAACTAAAGCAAGCCATTCATCAGGTATACCGATGCCTCAAATGCAACACTAGGAAGTACTTTGAGCCAAAAGGATGAAAATGGGAATGATCATCCATTTACTTTGGGAGTAGAAAAATGAGCAATTCCTTGAGGTAAATTATACTGTAATTAAAAAAGAGGCTCTAGCTATCATTTTTCTGTAAATAAGTTTAGAAATTACTTGCTAGGGAAGAAATTTATAGTTGTAATAGATCATCAGGCTCTAAAATATATTGTAAATAATCCTAACCCATTAGGGAGGATAACAAGATGGATAATTTTGCTACAAGAATTTGAATTTGATATTATAGATAGGCTAGGAAAGAAGCATGTCAATGCAAATGCACTCTCTCGAGCCTATGATGGTTTGGGTTCATCTTGTGATGATGATGATTTCCCAAATGCAAAGATTGTTATCCCGACACAATCCCTAGTGAATACATAGATATTTGAATTATCTAAATGAGTTCAAGTTTCCGATGGTGCCAATGCAAAGACTAAGAGGAAGATTACCCAAGCCAGTCATCCATATTCTATTCTGCATGGAGTATTATTTCGAATAGGACTCGATGGAAAGTATAAGAGAGTAGTTGGACAAGGGAAGGAGTGATAGAATAATTCCACAATGGTACATGTGGAGGACACTTCTCCTGACAACTTACAGCAAGAAGGATCTTGGATGCAGGTTATCACTGGCCCACTCTTTTTAGAGATTGTTATAATTATTGTAAGACATGTGATATTTTTCAAACACATGGTAACCGTAAGACTTCATCAGCTCCATTATGCCCTATTCTTCCACTTGGTCCCTTTGAAAAGTGGGGAATAGACATTATAGATCCACTTCCAACAACCCCACGCCAAAATAAGTATATTGTAGTTTCCACATATTATTTAACCAAGTGGGTCAAGCTAGGCCATTGAAAATAGCTTCCATGGATGAAGTGGCAAGGTTCATATATGAACGCATTATCACTAGATTTGGTTGCTCATTAGAAATTGTAATAGATCAAGCAAGCCACTTCATTAATGAGGTGGTAGAAGCCCTAGTCAACAAGTTTTTATTAAGCACGGGAAGGCAACAACATACAAGCCAAGCACAAATGGACAGTGGAATGAACAAATTTTGTGTTTTGTCAAATTCTAGCAAAAGATGCAGCCTTGCAAGTACATAAGTGGGATAAAAGGATTCATGCAGCATTGTGGGCATATAGGGCAACATCAAAGTCAACAATAGGATACTCCCCATTTCAATTGGCTTATGGCATTGATCCAGCTTCTTTCTATTGAGTTTGATATTCCTCTTTGTGAGAGTTATGAAAATTGAAAGGATGGATGAAAGTGATTGATAAAGAAAAGAAAGGTTGGTACATCTTCATTTGCTAGAGGAAATGAGGGAAATAGTGAAGGATACAAGCTATAAGAAGAAAATGAAGCAGAAGGAATACTTTGATCAAAAGATCCGTTGGTCTCCATTTCATGTGAATGACTTGGTTCTAGTATATGATTCCAGATACAAAAAAAGAAGACAGAAAATTTCTTCCAAAATAGATGGGGCAATACAAAATAGTAGTTGTGCATGAAAATGGTACATACCGACTAGAGGAATTGGATGACACTCCCATTACGAAATGGGTCAACCACGACAAGTTAAATATTTTCCAAGCACTAGAACAATCTACTCAAGACGGAATAGAAGCTAGGAAGGGGAAGATGTCGACATTAAAATTTTCCTCTGTAATTTCTATTTTATTAACGTATGTATTAGGAATAGAATGTTGTTAAGTATAATTAGTATTGGCATCCAATAGAAGATAAAAGTACCACAAGATGGTGCCACCAATAAAGTAGAGTACGGTATGTATCAAATTAAAATAGGAATGTTGTAAAAAGTAAATATTTGTCGTAAGTGGTCCGGTAATGTTAAAATTGTAGACACCAAATTCGTGTCTTACGACCCCTGTAACCCGCATCCCATTTCGCAACCTAACCTCATCACCTAAACCTTACACAATTATTTATTAATCACCTCAGAATTGATAAATCCACATCACCTCACCGCCACCTCATTTCGCCACCTCATCATGACCTAGCCCTAACCCTAAACTAACCTAATTAAGACCTATGACTTGGTCTAGACTCACACTCATAACTAATGCCTCCTTACTCGCACCCAAAACCGACCTTCTAGTCACTTGACCAAGCCCGCAACCAATCCTTCGGGAGAAAAGCAGGGAAGGTGGGCTATTTTACTAAAAATAGCCTACTTTTTCCTTACCGATGCCGGTTCCTACTCGACCGCCGTCGGTTACGTAACCGCCATCGGTTCCCTGTAAATGGACTCCCCTAACCAGAAACAAAGGTCGAAGGATTTTTGCGATCAACCGAGAGCATCCGGCGATCAAGAGAATCTGGATCTTTACTTGGTCGAGCAGAGACAAGTGAAGAAACCAAGAATTGCAGCAGAAAAGGAGATCAAGCCAAGATCGCAATCGGATAACCAGAGCCCGTGATACTTAATCGATCATCGGGAGGGAGATATCTCATCTTCTGTGTGTCAAGCCATCCCACCTGAGTTCTACCTTCATCATCAGAGTTCCTCGACCTGCATCTTCGTCAATAACCCGTAAGTTACATCTTGCATGACCTCTTTAATATCATTTCTTATACTTTTTGAATCATAGTCGTCATAAATCCATTTCTAGATTCACTACTCAGTGCGCCATTGCATCTAAACTATCATTCATTTACCTCTCATCATCTCATTGCCTAATATCACTCATATACCAGCCTTACAAACAATACCATTACCCTACAACACAACCACCCCACAACACAACCAACCTACAGATCCTAAACCAAACCGATATCGGTTATCAGTAACCGATATCGGTTATCCCGACTATAACCGTAAATCAGCCTTTTTCCCCTACCGTTTCAACAAAGCAATTTAATTGATATTTTACAGTCTTTGGTGTTAATTCATATTAACAGGGAAACTCACCACCTTCGAAAGGAAGTTTTATATTTCCCGGCCCAAGGCGTTTCTCATTTATTGTCTAATCAAAATCTTGTGGTCTTGTGTTCTTATTTCGCAGTAGTCCTTCCAAGATAAAAAGGAGTTCTTCGCAATAACCCGATCTTTCTACGGTACGTGCACACCATCTCGACAGTAAAATAGGTATTCCTCCTAACCCTAACCTTATATGTTTCTAAAAGGAATGAAAGGATAGAAGCAACTCTATTTCCGAGCCGAAACATTCCGAGCGAAACAAAAATGTCAAAGTTTGGGTAAGTAGAGAAGTAGGGTCTACATGATTAGGAATTAGAAATATTATATTTGTAATAAGGACAAAGAGTGATGTCATAAATATTTTGTGTATTTTATTTGTGGAAAAGTCTAAAAAGGTGGAACCCATGTGAGATGATAAGGTTTATCTTATCTTAGAAGATAAGCCTACATGTAAAGGCAAGATTTTAGGCATGGAATGGGATTGGCCGGAAGATATTTCCTATCCTATCTTATAGATAGGGTGGATAAGCCTGAATTCCTATAAATAAAGAGGCCACCCCCCTCATTTAGCATAGAAGGAAGTAGTGAGAAATATTGTATGAGTAAGTGTGTAAAGGAAGCCATCATTTTAAAGGTGTATTAAAGAAGCCATTAAGAAGTGTAATTGTGAAGTTTCTCCCATAGTTATTGTTGGAAGGCAAGTGAAGCCAGTAACACTTGAAGTACCTCATGGGTGAGATTGTAACAATTTCATGTTGATATTA
Source organism: Taxus wallichiana var. yunnanensis (assembly GCA_018340775.1). NCBI lineage: Eukaryota > Viridiplantae > Streptophyta > Pinopsida > Cupressales > Taxaceae > Taxus > Taxus wallichiana. Next base: position 317,259,839 of record CM031241.1, on the reverse strand, counting down.
TAATTTACACTTATATTTCAGATTTATTATCGTTCCTTCTTATCATAGTCTATGGTATTCTTGTGTTATGTTTGTTGTGGTGTTTCTAGATGCCATCCACCAAACTAAAAGATGTGCATTAGTAAATAATCATAGCACAAGGAGTTACCGTAAAGAATTATCATAGTGCCGAATTGGTGATGACAGGACATTACTATGTTTTTACGCATAGGTATGGCACTGAAGGAATGAAGGCCTTAGAAAAGAAAGAACTTGCAATTCATGTCGCACCTTTCATGTTTATCGGTGGTGACTTATACAAGTTAGCCCGAGATGAAGTATTACGCCAAAGTGTGTGTTGTATAATGAGAAAACAACAATTATGGAGGAGGCACATGGTGGTATTGTAGGTGCACACTATGTAGGGGATGCTACCGCGTGCAAGATCTTATTAGCAGGATTTTGGTGGGAGACCTTGTACAAGGATTATAAAGAATTTTGTAAGGCATGTGATCACTATCAATTCCTTGGAAAACCTAGGAAGAGAGATGAAAATCCCTTTAGGCCTAGTGCTAGTGCAGAGCCTTTTGAGAAATGGGAAATTGACTTTGTGGGTCCTATTTCCTAAGCCGTGCATAGAATTGGATCATGTTACATCATCACTTATATATATTATCTTACAAGGTGGGCGAAGCAAAACCTATTAAGGATTTTACAATGGCTACAGTAGCAAGGTTCTTACAAGAAAATATTCTAACTAGGTATGGATGTCCTTTAAGTTTTATAAGTGATAGGGAACACATTTCCTTAATGAGACTATCGGGATATTATTGGATGAATTCATGGTTGCACACCAAAAGAAAACACTCTATCACCCCCAATCAAATGGGATCGTGGAAGCTTTCAACAAAAAATGAGCCAAACGTTGAAAAAAATTGTGATGTCGAAAGAAAATATTGGGATGATAAAGTTTATGTTGTGTTTTGGGCATATAGAACAACCTACAAATGGTTGAATAAGGCAACACCCTTTCAGCTTGGTGTTTTGTGTAGAAAAATTTATTCCTATGTAATTTTTGTTACCTTCTTTACATGTTGCAAGTGAGGTTTGACCGATGAGAAATACTTGGAAGAAAAAATTGAAAAGTTAATACAACCGGTGAGAGGCGCACCATAACACGATGGATTCGAAGCAAGAAAAATCTAGGCAGAAGGCATGGCATGATAGGCACATTAGGAACAAGAAGCTTGAGGTTGGGAAGATGGTACTTCTTTATGATTTAAAGTTTCGTGCCACCCAGAAAATTTAAGGTGCATTGGTTAGGACCGTATCACTCATATACCTAACTCAGTGCTTTCCAACTTGATGCACTTGATGGAACATGGTTTCCGATCACTTTAACGGGATTAGGTTGAAGCCCTACTATAAATAAGCCTTCTTGGTGTTTGTAATAAGGTAGAATTTCCAGCTAGATTAGGTTTCCCTTCATGCATTTATTTATATGTTATTCGCTCAACGTTGCTATGCTCTTTCAATTTAGTCCAGTTGTTTTGTGTAATAAGCGCACTTGCGCTCCGGAAGATAATTACAAATCTAAAGTGTTTTTATGCACAACGGATCGCACATACCCTTAGTGTGGAGTGAATGTCATCTAAAGTTGGGTATGTATAAGGAAAAGTGTATATGGTATCTAAAAAGTGATGATATAAAAGAGATTGCTCGTAATGAAGACCATAGGTGAGAACAAAATGAACACACAATGTAACACAAGGTAAGTGTGACCATGGGAACTACTTAGAGGAAGGCAAAGTGGTAAAGTAATTCAAAGGTGCATGGAAGCGTGCACAAGGAGGTCTATTGCCAAGAAGTAGAAAGGTGCACTAGAAGGTTATGAATGTGGCATGCAAATGTATGACGCAAAAAGGTTGGTGATTGACGAGTTAAGAGGAGACTTGGTGGTAGGTAGAGCAATAAATGCAACAAAATTTTCAAAATCTATATAAGGATGCAATGCGGGTTTATTTTTACCTTTATGATTTCAATTATTTGAGTGAGCTAATTGTGGTTGAGCCTTAGCGAGATGTGTTGAAGTGTAGAGATCTTAGAAACTAGGCAAAGATAGTGGAAGTGTGCATGACGTTGGCTTGCATCCCTAGTGGATTAGGGTTTGAGCAAAGCAAGATGTGTGGAAAGGAGGAATAGAATACCAAGGTTTGAAAAGAAGCTAGGACACAAGGTTTTCAAGGTAGGGCACAAAGGTTTGAATCATAGAACCCGATAGAAGTAAAAAAACCATTTTTTTCTACATTATGGCACCAAGGAGAGCACCGAGGTAGGAAAAAGGGGAAGAAGAAGGCTGAGACTAAGGTCGAGGTAGAGGATGCCCCCAAAAGTAAATTTTTGGAAATGTAGTAACAAGAATAAGTAATCATCGGATGGGATTGGGATTCTCATATCCGCAGGTGCAAGGTGAGTGACTACAACCATCACGCCACTTATAATAAGGAGGAATTAGACGCGTTGTTGAACATAAAAACCAACAAAAGAACAATTGATGATATGCTGGTCTATGACAATGCCGAGGAAAAATTGCTGAAGAAGGTAGGGGTGTACCAGTTGTATGAACTCCCTTACTTTGGAAAACCAAAAAATCTATACCAATGGTTGATGAGCAGAGCCACGAGGAATTCTTCTATTTTGTTGGGTGATGGGTGAGGATCATAACGTCGTTAATTGCTACACCGATAGGATTAAAAGGCACAAGGAAAAATATTAGCAATGAATTAAGCTGATAAAGAAGCTATTGTGGCCACCAATAAGGAGATGGGGTATTCAAAGGGTCCACGCAGAATGGACATATAAAAAATGAGAAAATATCTTGTTATACAAAAGTGCGCGCACCACCATTGGTGATGAAGTTGAATGAACAGGAGAGGTGGTCACGGTGAATACATTATGGCTACAAATTTCCAAGAAGATGTCACAAGGAGAAGTATATAACTTGGCGGGGTACATAGGTGACACAATCATTGAGGAAGTGCGCACAAGTGAGAAGATAAGTTTTGGCACTATCCTGTTATCTCTTGTGTTTGTAGAAATTGGAGTTCTTGATGGGCCAAATAATAAAATCGGGAATAACCCATGGAGAAGAAGTCCCTCATTGAGAGGTTTGAAAAGTAATTATGTGAAGGATCAATGAGTGGATCCTTTCGTAAAAGCGTAGAGTTATGGTATGACCGACTTCACGTGGCCTTCGAGGAGGAATGAAAAATTCCAAAGGAGCTACCTTCAATGGTGGGCAAGGCAAGTGTAATTTTCGGTGTACTAACATTTTTGCATTACATGTTTCGCAATGAAGGATGGGGCATGGAGTCCTTAGTGCAAACTTCCATACACCTTCACAGCGTGATTCTTTCAGAAATAATACACAGGTATGTTGATACGCGTAGATTAATAAACAATGTGGATAAGGTAGACTGCGACTTATAGAAAGATTAATATACCACACTTTGAGAAAGACTTATGTTTATCCAGGTCGATCTACCTACATTGAGAGGCTTATTTCTAATGATATAAGTATGAGGACAATAAGCTTGGCTATTGGAGACAATGGGGCCATGCTCATCTATATCTAGCTCAAGCCTATGCTAGAAAAGGGAAAATATGTGGAGAACGAGTTCATGCTCCCTGGCCCACCTAAGGGGAAGCATATAGTTGAAAATGTGGAAACTGTGAAGCCCGCCTTGGCCTTAGAAGAAGAATACCTTAATGAGGACAATGGAGGTTTGGAGCACATGAGTCAAAGGTAGATCACTTACAAGGTGGAAAGTGAGCACGCAGATACTCCTCCATTGCAAAGAAGAAGAGGAGGAAGACTTGGATGCAGACACAACCCATAAGGAGCACCAAATCAAAAGGGTGTTCCAAAGAACCAAAACATAAGGCGTAGGAACATCCCAACCTTTACGAATGTCACCTCAACTCTCCCCTCATAAGGAAGCACCAGAGAAGAAGAAAAGAAGAAAGATGAATCTTAAAAATGACAAGGAGGAGGATTCCAAGGAGAGCGCTATGAACCTCGGTTCAACCTAAAGATGTAGAGGAGCCCCGAGATGATAAGAAGAAAGATGATGAGGAAGGGGTGATATAAGTAGGGGAAGATGTGGGCGAGCCATCCAATGCACCCCTTACTACTCAGTGGGGAAGAAGGGCCAACTCAGGACTCGACACCGGGTTCCAAAGGGACCAAGAATAAAGAAGGGAAGAGCAAGTAAAGAATATGTGGGCTTCTTCTATGGGTATGTAGAGGAAAAAAGGAAAACCATACAAACCCGATTTGAGAGCACGTGGGAATGAAATATTTATATGGATGGGAGTTGATGTATCTAGAAATGGCTATTACGCCCACAAGAAACCAATTTTCCTAGTCCATGCAAACCCATACGGATGAACCAGATTCGATGTGTGTGAAGAGTCATGTGTCTCACGCAAAGTAAATAAGGCACCACAAATCATTCACATGAAAATAAAACCCCCTTTGATATCTAATGAGTAGGTTACTATTGTCCAAAATTTTTCCCTAAGGAAAAATGGAAAAACATGACCTTGCCCACCGAAAAAATGGAGAAAGGTTGTTTCAGTCATGCGATCTCACATTCAATTTCAAAGATCAAGTTACAATCAAGCTCGTCATGACAATTCAATAAAAGAAGGAATGGCCAAACAAGGGAGGATGAAGAAGATCAGAGCTCAAATGAAAAAAGAATCAAGAAAGGCTCGAAGTTTTCAAAATTTGCATTTTTGGCACTTTGAAGAAAATAGGGTAAAAATGATCAAGAAATGTTCGAAACCCGAAACTTTGAAAGTCTGAGTTTCAGAATTTTGGGTTTTGGTGTTTTGAACTCTCGAGCACGGAGCTAGAAATTTAAAGAAAAATGTCCAAGTCTGAAACTCCGAAAGTATAAATTTTTGGACTTTCGTGTTTCGGGATTTTAGAACTCTCGTGCACAAAAATGGAAAATCGACCCTCAAAGTCCAAATTCTGAAGTCTAAAAGTCCAAATTTTAGACTTTGGGGTTTCAAGGACCTCAGAATTGCACTAGAAAGGAGAAGAAAATGTCTGAATTCCCGAAGTCCGAAAGTCTGAATTTAGGACTTTCGAGGTTTTGGGGACCTCGGGAATCGAGCCAGGAATGAAGTGGAAATGTCTGAAATCACAAAGTCCGAGAAGAATTCCCTGTGTGATCAACAAAAATTCTAAAATCCCAAAGTCTGAATGTCCAAATTTGTAGACTTCAAAATTTCAGGTTTTTGGCATTTGGCATTTCAAATCTTTGGCAGCAAAATGGGAAAGGACAGAAAGTGTCCGAAATGATGAAGTCTGAAGTTCCAAATTTTCAGACTTCTTACTTTGGGTTTCGAACTTCGGACTTTCAGAAGTCTCGAACCCCAAAATGCAAAAATCAATCAATATGTGTGAAACTTTGAAACTGAAAGTATGAAATTTCAAAGTTTCACCTTTTGGAGTTTTAATTTTAGAACTCTCAAGCAAATATGGAGGATGAACACTGTCTCAAGCTCTAAAGTGGAAATGTCTCGAAAGTATGAATTTAGAGGTTTTAGGGGTTGCATGTTTTTGAACTTTTGGAAATCTCAGACCATTTTTTCACAGGATGCCCGGACCTTCAGATGACCATATCTTTCGACTGAAAGCTTGAATTTGAGCAAGAGAGGACTTTTGGAAAGCTCTTGATGTATAGTTCTTCACAAATGGAAAATACATTTCATCATTTTTAGGGTTTCCTATGGTTTTTCACCTACCACCATAATGAAGGTATGGGATTCCTTTCTTTCCCAATGAGTCAAAGTACATGGAGGCATGGGTTTTGTAGTAGAATCCTTCATGTTTTCGTGGAGAATTCAATGCATTTTTGGGGTGGTTGAAGCTGGATTTTAGTTTTCTTCTCATCTCCTTCTCTCATTCTTCCTATATATTATAAGGAGGGGCATTTTTCTAAAGGTTGGGAATTTTCACTTTGCCCCCTCCCTTCTTCTCTTTTCTGCAAGTGAATTTTTGGATTTCAAACCTCCCATTCAAATTGTAATGCAAGTTTTTGCCTCTTGGCCATTGTAATACACTGTATCAACTTTTTGAAGCAACAATACAAGTCTGTGGATAATTTCAACCCTCCCTTGAGTTCATTGTCTCCTTCCTGATCTCTCATTAAAGTATCGGTTATTTGTGCATTGGTGGTTGTATTACATTTCAATGGTATGTGTTTAATGGAAAAATATGTGTTCAAAATTCCTTTGGTGCATCACCTTTATTATTTTAGGTTTATTTTCATGCATCTTCTTAACCATATCTCATTAGTAAGTTCGTGTAGGTTTTAGAGAAGACCCTCTACAATTTGAATGTATGCACTGAATAGAGGAGTAGTAACCGACCTTCATCCGGAGAGCTTTCCGATTGTAAATTCCCAAACTTTTGGAAAAGCTACATGTTATGCAATCACACCGATAGTTTTAACCTATCAAGTTGCGATACATTGGGGTGTTGTGATTATGCATCAAAAATTACTTTTGGTCATTCAAACTTGCACCCTTATCTCAAACTGGAAGAGCCGAGTCATTTGAGAAAACAATGGAACCGTCTCTAAGTTGTGGGACCTTGTGCACTTGAGATAGATCTCCAGAGAAGGTTGGTTCCTCTATCTATTTCTACTGCTACTACTACTTTTAATGCTGGAATGAAATGTTAATCTATCAATACAAAGGGACCAGTGATAAAAGGATAACATGAAAAGGAAACTACACTAAAAGGTGATAGAACCAGAAAAAGAGTGATGAATACTATCTATTATGAGTGAAAATGAAGGTAATTGTGTGAAAGAAGGCTAGGAATGTGCATCACGACTAAAATGTATTTACCAAATCAGTTTCATGGGACACAACTAAAAAGGAGGTGTAAGGGACGTAGAGTGACATAACGAGCACACAATGTAAAAGAAAGGCATGAAGAAATAATAAAAACATGCTTAAGATAGAGAATAGTCACAAAACGATGCTTCCATTACATCTAGAAATGCACAGAGTTGTTACAATGGTGAAAGAGGTTGATATCCATATGCACAAACCAGACTAGAGGTCCGTGACTCAAAATACAAAAATATGAAATCCTTAGCAAAAGAATAAGGATCTAAAAATGTCCCCACATTAACAAATATGCCAAATAGATTATATTTATAGATGATTCGATTAAAGAAGAAGAGAAGAAGGAGGAAAAAACCGGATTTCAAATGAAACCACCGACAAGAATAATTCAATGCTTGAAAATCCACCTAAAAATCTATCAAATGCACTTCCCCAAGTCTATTTCGGAGAAGGAAGGAGGGAAGATCATATTAAATTGGGTGGTTGAAGAAATATGATCTTCTCATTAATGTCCAGAATGATGTTTTCCCATTTCTCACCTACTAGATCTGCCAAGAATTTTAATCGGAATATCTAGAACTATAGCCCATGTCAATAGCTGTCTACACATGTAAGACACATGACACATGTGGATTAGTTGAATGGACGACCAACTGTTCTAAAATTATTGTCGTTTCTGCCATGTGTCACTCATTTATTTGTATCAAGGATTTGGAACCCTATTGGCATGCTTTGATTGATTGTGTGTGGCACACTCAAGTGTGTTAGAGAATGATGAGGCATGAAAAGGCATAGAGGATGGTGCAAAGATATGCGCTTGGAAGAATTAGGCATGGGAAGAAGATATGAGGAAGGCGTGCTTAACATGTGCAGGGGAAGTGAGGAAAACCGAGGAACAAAGAATGCATGGTCAAGGCACAAATATTACAAGGTAATGTGTGGAGCATGTAAGAAGGCTAGGGACTTAGATGATTGAAGCAAGTGCAAGACGCACACACATAAGATGAATGCAATTTTTGAGAAGAAAGTGGAAGCATAAGGAATAAACGCAAGGGGACGATGGAAGCAATGTGAAAAGGAAAGGAAGGGAAGAAGGGGAAGTGAAAAAGGGCACACGAGGAAACAATGAGAAATTGAATGTGTCAAGGAGACAATTGATGTCCATGTTACATCTTGTAATGAAGATCTTATGAGCTAGAATATATACGCAAGTTGTCCAAATAACTAGGAGGGTTATTTGGATAACAGTTTTGGAGACTTTTGGGGCCATATGCTTGCTGGATGAAGGAGATCAATATCCTAGAGAATCCATTGGGCATGGAGTCTACTATGCAATCATCAAATTTTGATTTTCAGCTTTGAAGAACTACCATAGAAATCAATAGAAGGATCATTTCTCGACTCTAATCCAAATTTTACAAAATGTTGAAAGAAGACCGACACCACGGAAGTAAAATAAGGGTGTGCATAGGAATCGTGCGAGAAGAAAGACACTATATAAAAACAAAACAATACACACGTGATGTACTTGGAGAAATTGAAACTAATCTAATATGCACAAAATGATGCAACAATCTTAACGGAAGGGTTTGAGATAGATCCTATTTACTAGGATTTTGCAATGCACCTCCATCAAGATGAGTTAACTCAAAAGAGTTAGCTTCCTTGAATGAATTGATTATGTATGGACCACTCCAAAGTGCATCAAACTTTTAATGATGCCTGGTTTAGATCTCACAAGATTCCATTTCAAAACCAAGTCCCTAACGTTGAAATCTTAAGGCCTAGCGTTTCACAAACCATTTCTTTGTTTCTTGCTAATGTTTCTATCTTGATTATGGCAGAGTTCCTTGACTCCTCAATAATAACCAGCTCTTCCCGGTTTGACTTATCTTTGGTCCGCACCTTCAAATTCTACTGTTGGGAAAATTCCAAAGAGTTCAAATCTAGTGTAAAAGGAAGTATAGCATCGTTTCCATAGACAAGATTGTAGGGTGAATTTCCTATAGCTTTATTTATTGTAATTTTGTCTACCTATAGCGCGTGCAAGACCTTTGTATGTCATTTTCTTTGCTAATGTTCATCAGACGCTTCATAATTTTGATCTGAGTACTTGTTCTTGATTACGCTGACCATTACTCACGGGGGTAATAGTTCGAGTAAGTCTTCAGGAAGATACCCAAATTTAGAGCCCAATCAGTGATTTTGGTCCCAAAGAAGACTCTTTCATTATCGAGAGATAATGGTTTGAGGAACACAAAACCTTGTTATAATAATTTCAAGAAAGTCAAGGATAACCGACTCGAGTTGATTCTTTGAGTGCGAAAAATTCTATCTATCTGGTGAAGTAATTTGTAGTTGTCAACACCCACTTGTGGCTAGCACTTGAAGGTGGATTGATCATGCCTATGAAGTCAAGACCCCATTATGTAAAAGGATGATCTGTTTGGATTGGTTGGAGGGGAAGCATCGCATATTTATTCTTTCCTACAAAGAAAGTGCATTATTTATATTTCATGACTGATTTTTTAACATCTAAAAATAGGGTAGGACAAAATATTCCTGCCATTATGATCTTTATTGCTATAGTTTTGGAAGAAAAGTGTCCACGAGAAAAATCATCATGGAATTCTCGCAACACTTTTTCAGTTCACGCGCCATCAATACATCTTAATAACACACCATCAAGGTTCTTTTTTGAAAGAGAAGGCCATCAATCAAAATATAGGGAATAGATTGTAACCTCAGGTGTCTTCTCTTTACTTTTTTTAAACTAGGAGGGTATAAACCATCAGAAAGGAATATGGTCATGTTATTCATCCAATCACACTCACCATCATCAACATTTTGTTTAATTTCTACGACACGGGAGATCCTCATCCGAAACAATGAAGTCTCGGACTCATTTTACGCATCCTTAGCAATCTTCTTACAGAGTATGCTACCTCTCACTAGCTTGGTAGCTTTGATAAATACATCATAATCCATGATTTTGGTCACCCATCTCACTCTCTTCTCACTAATTTCTACTCCCATGATGAATTCTTTAACACTATAGTGAGAAACTAACACCTTGATGTGATTAGTGGCAAGCATACTCTTGAATTTATTGATCATGTGCATGATGGTGAAGACCTACTTCTCCATGTGACTATATTTCAACTTATAATCCTTTAGTGTATAACTAAAGAAAGCCACCGGGTTTTTCTAGTCCTTGTTCATTTTCTTGAGTCGGGACATTAACAACACTTGCATCGCACCATAATCATAAAGGATGAAATCCTTGCAGAATCCATGTTGATGAGTGTTGGCGTGCAAGAAATTTATTACTTGATATTTTGAAGCTCTCTCTTCCTCTTGTTGTCCATTTGAAGGCTATATCCTTCTTGAGCATCGGGGTGATGGGCCGAACTGCACTGTAAAGTTAGGAATTAAGCACCTAATGAAATTGATCTTGCAAGGAAGGACTGTAAGGATTTCTTATGAGGCAAGCAGGGAAAGAGTTAGGATGGCTAAAACACACTCAAGATCAATTGAGATGCCATCCTTTGAATCCACATAGCCCAAAATCTTTCCACGTGCAATTGAAAAATTACACCTTTTAGGGTTAAGAGACACCACATACTTTCTTCACCTCTCAAAGACTTTCCAAGTGTGTCATATGATCGTGCTATGATTTGAGAAGACATTATGTCATCAAGGTAAACCGAGATGAACTCATTGATGTAACCTTTTAATGTAACTTGTTTTTTCCGCAATATTACTTGGTCACCATAGTTTTCATGCAAGTTGGCTTGCATACTTGATGAGAACTCAGCTTCATTTTGAATGAATTGGATGATCTGCGCATCACTTTCAAACACTTTCCAGCTAGTGTTGTTATCTGGAATGGATGGTATGATCACCATATTGATGTGTTGAATGTTTCCCTTAACAAATTCCTTAGCATTTGAGTAGCTTCCTTATTCATTTTGTGTGGTATTACCGTCGGTTCAAAGCATCAAAGCTCTCAAGGAGGTCCCAAACTCTATGCTTATAAGCTTTGATAAGATAATTATTTTTCAAGCATTTGTTAGTGACTGATGGATAACCAATTTTGTATCCCCAAATATTTGTAGCACCTTAATCGCTTTCTTCTCAAAGAATGAGAACACTATGCACCAACTCTTCAATCTCTACTACATTATTAGAGCATGTGAACTGGAACTTGTGCATGAAGAATAACATCTCATATTTACGATAAATGAGAATAACTCTTGCACCTGTACCATTTCTACTTCTAGAACCATAAAAATATAACTTCCATGGACCAGGTTCCACTTGGTCTTTCTTGAGCACACATGGGAGCATAGCTTCTTCTTCGAGGGTGCAATAAGTACTAATTCTAGTTTTAAAGGCTTCAAGTTCTTTAGCATATGGATCAAATTTTTGGTGCCTTTCTACCCACTCATCTAGCATAAGGTCAGGTAGAGGAGGAGAAACAAGCTTCTCTTCAGAAACTTGGTCTTGAATTTCTTGGATTAGGTAGTTAGCTTAGAGAGGGGATGAGTCATATGACTCTACATGATAAGAAAATATAGGTTCAACTTGTATAGTAAACCAGGTACCATACCTTGTATTGAGTAACATATGATACCAATAAGAAGATAACTAACCACCCAATTTTGTAGTAAATTCTCTTGATAGACATAGGGAAAACAGAGGAGGTAGGTTAATGATAGACACATGTTGCATTATGGTGAGGCTTGGACATGTATGGAGGGTCAAATCAAGGTCCCCGATGACTCCTAAAGTAGTGGACACAGTTGAGCCATCAAGTTGTAAGACTCCTTTAGAAAAGGGGATATAATTTATACCTAAGATATCAACTATCTTCTTGGGCATAACAAAAGTACTAGCGCCTAAGTCTATCATGCAATTATGCACTAGGTGTTTGTGTTGAGTAGATAATACTTAGAATAAGGCACACAAGAGGTCCACGTAGGAAAACAAGGCATGTTTAAAGGAGTGAAAGGATAAGGGAAACACGTGCATAGAAGATAAGTTCATATTTCAGGACTTAGACGTTTTCATAGTTGAGGATCTATTTTTGGAGATTGCATGCGAGCACACAAAAAGATGAATACTTGCATGCCACGCATTTGCTATTTTTGGAGAATCGGCTACAAAGCACTTTACATGGGTGTGGGATAAGAATAGATTTATCACTAACAATTAACTAAATGAAGTCTATTGTTAGCGCACTTGCATGTGTGGCTCTTTTTGTAAATGACGTATGGATAATAATAACATGTGACCTATTTTGGGATTGGATAAGTGGTGAAGGGCAAGTCCCCACCCTTATAAATATGTAGTGAACTACGAAGCAGAGAGGATGTATGGATATAGAAAGTGGAAGAGAGCTATGATAGGATATATGTAAGGACTAGATTACTATGAGTTTACACTATCACATTTCGTGCATATGGGCATAGGATGTCATTATTATAAGAAGCTTATGGGTAATTGTCATGTTTATTATAATGGAGGTTATTGACTGAATCAAAGTGTTAATCCTTTGTGTAATTGATTCTTGCATGTTTGATTCTACCATGGTTATCATTTAAGTCTGTTGTTCCTTAGATATAGATCCAAGTATGCACTGTAGAATACTATAACAATTATGGATATGTATGTTTTAAGTCTTCATCATGCTAACATCCTACAACAACAACCCTAAAGAGGGGACTGGTACCTTTGCACACTTTGGTGAGCGCTCGGTCTAGGTGAGTGATGTGCATGCGCCTAGGATCTTATTGGTAAATTATAGGTTGCACCATTGGTTCCCTTGTCGGGACCTCTTTTTTAGTTGTTTCAGGATGGTTCGCAATGAAGACATACCGGTTGACCCTAGCAAGTGTTGAGGAGTGGATACATGATCTGGAAGAAGAATACACATGAAGGTTCAACACTGGATCTAAGTTTAACGCACGCACTTGGGTGGAACAAAATTTGTATGACAATTTGTATGAGAGCTTCTTTGCTATTTTTTCGTAGAGCTATACGAGTGGCTAGTTTCTTATGCATCTAAATGGAATTGGAGATATCGCACACTTATTTGGACACAGGAATAATTTCAATCCCTTTATGATGCTAATTTGATCTGGAATCACGTTGTGGATACATGGTGTTTTGAATAGTTATATCCTGGAGTATTCAATTTCTATGTATTCTTGTCTAGTGGTAGATGAATTCAATGTTTTACGGTATCCCAGAGGAACCTATTTATAGGGCATTCCACTGGAAATCAAGATCTTGATGGTAACCATGCATTTGGAAGATAAACCTATGGCTAGCTAAACCTTACCACGCGTGGGGGAAGGAACAAGATTGGTGAAAGATGGAGGACTTAGCAGTGGCAAGGAAGAGGGAAGAAAGGTGGCTTAATTATAATGAGGCATGCGAGAGGTAGATAGAGAAGCAATGTGATGTTGCAGAGTGGATGGTGTTGAGGAGAGAGATGGATCATGAAAGATTTGGAGCTCACATAGAAGATGTGGAGCCAGAGCATCAGGAACTCCCCCATCTAGGAAATCACGATAAAGAACCCTCCTCATCCTCACAAGGAAGCATGCCGGAAAGAGATGACTTGGGCCGCAGTGCGCATCCGAACCTACCCGATAATCGAGCCCTTGTGCTTGGTTTTCTAGTATCTAGTATGACAAGTAGTTAGCAAGCTAATTTGGGAAGTAAGAGAGTAGGAGTAAGTTAGGTAGCAGAATACATTGATGGTAGGGCATATGAGTTTTTTTGTTTAGGGGTACATTTTCAGTGCATCGTCCACACAAAACATGAGCACATAAAATATTGGATTCACTTTGGAGTGGAACCACTTGACAAACCATGGGGTTCAAAGATATTACCACCGTTGGAGCACACGGGGAGTCGGCTTCTAGTCCTATTCCAACTATAGGTGGAGGATTAGGAGGTATAGGTGGTTCTATCTCTAGTGGATCTAGTGGTTCTAGAGGTAGAGGAAATACAAGAGGTTTGGATCAGGTGGGTAAGGTGCGTACCAACCCCGAATATTTACATGGAAATGTATCTACATCTCCTAGAGTATAGAGGCATAAAAGGTGCTGCTGAAAATGTGCATATGTGTGAAATAATATGGCACGCAAAACGGATCACAACTTCGAGTGCAAGGCAAGCCAATTCACGACTACATTACAAGGATGTGCACACAATTGGTACAGGAAGTTTGAACCTGATCAAACTTGCGTGGATTATGCAACATTGAAGAACACTTTCTTAACGGAGTTCTATATCCTAGAATTTGAGTAGAAGAGTATAAGTGCACTAAAGGATATCAAATAAGGAACTACTAAGAGTGTACATGAGTATGATGCATGATTTAAAATGCTTCTATCTAAGATTTTTATGATATTCACGCAAGCCAACATGCACAATGGTTCATTGGAGGGTTGATTACACCATTTAGAAGAGTATTGTCACATAAGACATACGTTGATCCACATGAAGTGCTAGAGGAAGATTTTCATGCTAAGGTAGTTGGAATTATTGACATCGGCATTAGCCCATTCTTGGAGGCACAGATTGCAGCTATGGAAAAGTAGTTAGAGAAACTATCAAAAAATTCAGCACATGAAAGATGCTCAAGGATTTGGTGTACAGATTGTGAAATGGAAGGTCACACCAAGGATAGTTTTTCCCACATGTCCATACGTTCATTCTTTGTTAGGATCGTGATATCTGTCATTTGAACCATGATTCTAGCCATTGTCCATTATTACAACGTGCGATAAGAAAGAACGTAGCATGCTATTGTAAGATTTTCTAGTCCACGACTCATGATGCTAAATATTGTAGATGGATTGGTCAGATCCATGATGCTATAGACATTGGTGTACGATAGAAAACTGTATCAGATAACTCTAAAGGAAAGAATAAGCATCAGGATCGGGATCACAATCAAATGCACTATGATAGGAATGAAGGGAATTTTGAAGGAGGTCGTAGAAGAGGGTGCAAATACCGTGGTGGAGGAAGAGGTGAGTTTCCTCATGGGACATGCTATACATGTGGATCTCCTGACCACTATATGTGTGAATGTCCCTAGAATAGTACATGTTATTTCTGTGGAAAGAATCATAGCTATGAGGAGTGCCCGAACTTGTATGGGCATTTTAGTAAACAACATAAGCAAGAGAACAAAGGCACGGGGATGGTTAGAATCCAACACGCAATGGAAAACCAGTGGATGGCCAAGTTAGCACTAGAAAATGAGGAATTAACCATGAAAATTACCACACAAGATGAAGCAAAGACACGCCAAAGAGACATTGCAACAAAATCCTACAATCACTAAGGAGGAGGTTCGACATGCAAGGTACCCAGATCCTAATCATCAGACGGAGGTCTATAAAGATACCATGGAGGTCCTCATAAATATTCAAGGTGAAATACGATTGTCCGAAAGAGAAATAACAAAAAGATAGAACAAAAGAAAGAAGTGGGGAAGGTCCCATCGACATTGATGACATCAGAGAGGTATGAAAAATGTTACGCCGGGAGAATATTACTCCATTGCTTGGGAATTGGTTGAAGGGGAACACTCCATGTGCAAGTGCGAGAATGAACGATAGATCCTACATGCAAATCTTCCCCCTGATAGCATTGACTACGACAAGGAGATTACTCTGAATGTTGTTGTGGATGGATGGCTTTTGAGCAATATCTTGATTGATCTGAAAAGAAGTCAATGTTCTTACTTTAGATGCATGGGTGCAAATGGGGAGACCTCCATTGTAGCCATCATCCAATGTGTTGTTTATGGCCAATCAGACTAAGGCCACTCCCATAGGAGTTTTGAAGGATGCATCTATAACAATACAAGGGGCCAAATTCACTGGAGATTTTGAGGTATTAGCACTCGCGGAAGAAGACAATTTTCCATCTTTTCTTGGGTGCCCTTGGTGTTATGCAAATAATGCTGATTTAAGGTTCAACAAAGGATACATCAGTTTTGAAAACAAGGAGGAACGAGTTGTAATCCCTTTAACAGATGGAAAATCTACACCGTATGTTGAGCCTTTGAGTGAGGAAGACTTAAATATAATTTATGTGCACGCTATTCAGACCCAGAGGTCATTGAGCCATCAAAGGAGGGAATTCTTCAGTGGGAAGATTCCCAATATATTAGTGATACTACGAGTATTGCTTGTGACAATTGGGATCACAAAGTAATTATGAATTGGTCAAGCATGAAGTAAGAAATGTGACTACACCTTTCTTTGTTCGACGTATAGGTAGCTCAAGTACCCTTGTATCTGGGGCGGAATATCTTCCGAGTATTCTTGCGGGCCATGGAAGAACAATAGATAGACCAAGTTGAGAGAAGGAAACTATTAGCATATACACCGCACATGACAACATCGTGCTTTGGTGGGTGGTTCACATCGATAATATTATGGAATGGAATGAAATCAAGATCAATCTATCTACTCAATTATTCGGTAAGAAATGCACCTACTCAGATATGCACTTATCATTGTAATCAACTCATTTAGCACCACATCCAGCAATGTGAGAGAATATAGACCGAGGGACGGGAAGAATTACCACCCTCACTGGTGCATAAATTATATTCCACTCTATAGGGATATACAGGAGCTTGGTATGTATATGCAGAGCTACATAGAGAAACTGAAAATTGGTAGGATTTGATTATAGGAATGATCCAGACTTTTGACCACTTATCTTTTAAACCTCTAGTAGAAGAGGCATTACAATTTTTCAAGTGCTTAACTATGGGAGATAGTGCAAAGGTGGAAGAACTAATTCTAGAATTATTTTATTGAGATAGAGTTAGGAGCGCATTTTTAAGAAGAAGAAGACATGAAATCCATACTACTTAAAAGCGCTTACCTAGAGAAAGAAAAAGGAAAGATGGTCTGATTGGATGATGACGAACTAGAAAATGTGGATGTCGATCATTCACCAGGATTACGTGAGGTATTGGAAATTGAAGATAAGTATACATGCGCATATCATGAACCAATGAAGACAAATAAATTAAACATCGGATCGGAAGGTGAGCCTAAGGAGGCCATAATTGGAGACTATTGGTCGACTTGGAAGTGGAAAAAATCATTGAATTACTATGGTATTATCATGACTTATTCCTTGGGGGTATCATGAACTCAAAGGCATGCATGAATCACTAGGGAAGATAAATATAAAGGTTAAAGAAGGTGTGTGCCCAAAGTGAGAAATAGACCCTATAGAATGAACCCTTGACTTACTTGAAAAGTTAAAAGAAGGGATTGACAAAATGTTGAAAATCTGGAATCATTAGACCCCTGGACAAGTCGGAATGGGTTATTCTAATGGTGATCGAGTATCAAGAAGGATGGTCGATTAGGATTTGTGTAGATTACGGGGAGGTGAATGTTGCATGTGTGTGAGATGCCTTTCCTACGCAATTCATCGAGGAAATACTAGAAGGTGTTACAGGAACGAGATATATTTTTACAGATGGGTTCTTTGGGCATCATCGAGTTAGGATTACCCAAGAGGATATGGAGAAGACCACTTTTACTACCTTTGAATGGGGAAAATTTTCCTATAATGTGATGCCCTTTGGATTGAAGAACGTGCATGCTATCTTTTCATGGATAGTTGTTCAGGCATTTAAATATTTTATCCATAACTTCTTGCATGTTTATTTAGATGATTGGACAATATATGGGCTTGTTAAGGATCATTGTGACAATCTACACTTAATGTTTGAACGATGTAGACATTTGAGTATCTCTTTGAACATCAAGAAGTGCATATTTGCTACACCATTTGGAATATTGTTAGGAACATAATCTACTGAGGAAGGTTTGTTGGTTGATCCAACTAAGGTTGCGATCATTATAGGCACAGAAGCGCCTACCTGACGAGTAAGGTGCATGGACTCTTGGGCCACATAGGTTATTATATAAAATTTGTAAAGGGGTATGTTAAATTTTCCGCACCTTTGGAGGAGTTACTGTGCAAGGAAAAGGTACATTCTCTGGGAGAACCGTAGTAGCGTGCATTTGAGACATTAAAGGAAAAACTTACTACTGCGCCTATTCCGTGTTTTTCCTCATGGGACCAACCATTTCATGTACATGTGGATGCCTCTGGCATGGCCATTGGTGTGGTGTTGGCTCATCCTGGATAAGGTATTATAGATCATCCTATCTATTTTTCTAGTAGAAAGCTGACTCCTGTAGAATAGAATTACACAACTATAGAGCGTGAAGCTTTGTCAATGATCTATGCATGCACTACACAAGTTTAGACAAGTACCTTCTAGCTACACCATTTCTATTTTAAACAGATCACATGACATTGAAGTATTTGGTAAATAAGCATGTCTTATAGGGCGCATATGCAGATGGGTACTTTTATTTCAAGAATTCAATTTCTGATTGTGGTAAAACTAGGGAAAAGTAATTATGGACCAGACCACTTATCCAGGATACATTCAGAGAGAAGAAGCAGAGACAATTGAAGCAACAATGCTAGATGCACGATTATATAGGTTAAAATGCACACCATCAAAATTAAAATACATTTCTATCTTTCTACGAATTAGTATGGTACTAGAAGGAATGAAGGCCTTAGAAAAGAATCAACTTGGTATATGAGTGCAACCTTTTATGTTGATTAGTGGTGACCTATACAAATTAGGCAGAGATGAAGTATTGTGTTGTTTTATATTAGAGCATGAGCACACAAATATTATGGAGGAAGCTCATTGTGGGATTGCAGGTGGCCATTATGCGGGTGAT
Source organism: Taxus wallichiana var. yunnanensis (assembly GCA_018340775.1). Taxonomy (NCBI): domain Eukaryota; kingdom Viridiplantae; phylum Streptophyta; class Pinopsida; order Cupressales; family Taxaceae; genus Taxus; species Taxus wallichiana. The sequence continues at coordinate 317,241,099 of CM031241.1, read as the reverse complement.
GTTACTGTGCGCAAGATCCTACTTGCTGGAATATGGTGGGAGAACCTATATAAAGATTGTAAGGCATATTGCAAGGTGTGTGATCATTGTCAGCGTCTAGGAAAACTAGGACAAAGAGACGGGATTCCTTTAAGACCTATTTCTGTTGTAAAACCATTTGAGAAATGGGATATTAACTTTGTAGGTCCTATTTCACCAGTCGTGCATAGGACTAGATCACGCTACATCATTACTTGCACATATTATCTCACAACATGGCGAAGTAAACACATATGAAGGATTTTACATCAGCTACAATGACTAGATTCTTATGGGAAAATATTATTACATGATATGGATGTCCCTTGAATTTGACAAGTAATAGGGGCACACATTTTTGAATGAGAAAATAGGATTTTATTATATGATTTTATGGTTACGCACCATAAGACTACACCCTTCATCCTTAGGAAAATTAAATTGTTAAGGATTTTAACAAGATTTTGAGCCGGATAATCGACACAAATATGTGATGTTGGAAGAAAGGATTGGGATGAAAAAGTATCTTGTACTTTGGGCATATAGAACAATGTATAAGACATTAAACAAAGCCACACCATTTGAGTAAGTGTTTGGTGCAGAAGTCGTTCTTCCTATGGAATTCGTGCTACCTTCTTTGTGTATTGCATGCACTAGAGGTCTAGCTGATGAGAAATATTTAGAAGAAAATATTGAAAAGTTGATCAAGCTGGATGAGCGATGAGCAATAGCCCATTGGAGTCAGAAGCATGAGAAGGCTAGGTAGAAAGCATGGCATGACAGACACATCAGGGATAAGAAGTTTGATATTGGAAAAATGGTTCTTCTTTATGACTCTAAGTTCTTACACCATCCAAGAAAACTCAAGGTAAATTGGTTGGGGTCGTATGTTATCACTTCCATACTTGAAATAGGTGCTTGCCAATTAGAAGTGCTCGATGGAACATGGCTACACTGTTACTTTAACGGGAGTAGGATGAAGCCCTACTATAAATAAGTCTTCTGTGGTGTTTGTAACAAGGCATTTTTTCCATTTATATTAGGTTTTCAATTATTTATTCCCTTAATGTATTTCCTTGTCACTATGCTTTATCAATTTAGTTTTTGTTGTGTAATAAGCGCATTTGTATGCTTGAAGCTAATTACGATTTACAAAATTGTTATGCATAGAGGAATGCACATAATTTTAGTGTGGGATGGTTATTGATACCTAGGTACAATATTGTTGAAATTGGAAGGTGAAAGGAACAAGTCGCTATGGGTGCTAGTCAAGTTGGAGAATTGTTAGAGAAAAAATTGCTTCTAAAAGGTGACCAGAGATGGAGATGAATGAAGGAACAATATAACGTGGGGTAGGAAGAGGCCATGGAAACTACCGGTAGAAGGCTCAATGATGAGGTACTCGAGTGCATGGAAGTGCACCAAGATAAGTTTGTAGCTAGAAGGTAGGAAGGCACACTCGAAGGTTATAAATTGGGCACGAAGATGTACCGTGCGGAAAGAATGAAATTGGTCAATGAATGAGAGGATATTTAGTAGGTGAAGGAGCAATAAATGCATCAAAAATTTGAAAATCTATATAAGGACAGGATGCGGGTTCATTCTTACCATTACAATTGCAATAATTTGAAAGAGCCAAGTGTGACCAAGCTGCAAGAAGAGTATTCAGGTGCGAAGAGTGTGAATCAAGACGTGATGAGTAGATTTGTGCGCAGAAGAAGCTTACGTCCCCGGTTGTGAATGTTGAGTGAAGAAAGGCGTTGAAAAAAGATAGGGCACGTGATTTCAGCTAGGGCACGCTGAATCAAGCTAGGGTTTGGGTGTGCACATTGCATGAGATAAAAGGAGAGTGTTTTCAGAAGATTGCAAGGTATATATGGCACAAAAAAATCATCTACAATAAGAGTGAAAGGGAAGAAGAAGAAATGACCCCGAGAGAAATTTCTCAAAAATGCAGTATCCAGAAGGGGTGATAGTAGGCCAGGAATGGGATTCCTACATCTGGAGGAGCAAGATCAGTGAGTAAAACTACCGTACCATAAAAAACAAGAAAGATCTAGATGCATTTTTAAACACGAAGACAAATAAGCACACGAAGAGGATATGCGGTGTATGACAAAACCGGGAGATGCTATTGAAAAATATTGGAGTTTACCAATTATATGAGCTCTGCTACTTTGGTAAGTATGAACCCTTATACCAATGGTTGATGAGTAGGGTACACGAAGAATTCTTCTACTTTGCAGGATGCAAAGTAAGGATCTTAGCCACACTAATCTTAACAGTAACAAGGTTGAAGGGCATAGGGGAAGATCTAAATGGTGACTTAATAGATAAGGCTACAATCCTAGAGACCAGGAGGGAGCTGGGGTACACCAAGGGTCCGTGCGGAATGGATATCAACAAACTAAAGAAGTACCCAAGAGTAGTGCAGGAACATGCACACCTTGTGAAAAAAATGAATGACCAAGAGAGGGGGTCATAGGTAAACATCATGTGGCTACACATTGCAAGGAGATTTCGCATGGAGTGATCTACAACATCTCAAGTTACATTACAGAAACTATCATTAAAGAAGTGCGCTCAGGAGGAAAAATTAGTTTCGGGGCTGTTCTATTGCCTCTAGTATTTATGGAAATCGGGGTGCCCGATGGGCCAAAGGAGAAAATCTGGGAGTATCCTATGGAGAACAAGTCACTGCGAGAAAGATTTAGCAAGTACTTGTATGAGGGATCAATGACCGAACCAATCACATAGAGGATAAAACATGGTACGATAGACTCCATGCAAAACATTTGAAGAAGAATGGCACATACCAAAGGAGTTACCTTTGGTAGTTGGGAAGGCAATATAGTTCACAGTATACCAGCACTTTTGCATCATGCGGTTCACCATGAGAGATGGAGCATGGAGCCCATGGTGCAAATTACCCTATGCCTTCACAACAAGGTGTTTTGAGACATCAATTCATAGGTTTTCAGATACACAAAGACTAATCTTCAATGCAGACAAGGTAGATTATGACTACCACACATTGAGAAAAACTTATGTGTATTTGAGACGGGATGCATACATTGAGAGGTAAATCTCAGATGTATTGAACATAAAGTTGGTAAGCTTGGTAGTTGGATACATTGGAGCAACAATTTTGTACCTCCAACTCAATCCCAAGCTTGAGAAAAAAAAATATGTGGAGAATGAGTTCTCTCTCCGGAGTACGCAAAAAGGTAAGCATACAATGGAGAATATACCAGCACCTAAGCCCACAGAGACAATAGAAGTAGAAGATGAAGAAGATGAGTGTGAGGATAGTGGTGGTTTGGAGCATAAGAGTAGGCAACCATCGACAAGAAATAATCGAGTGTGTGACTACGCCGCCTTAGGGGTAGGAAGGAGAAGATGAGGATCTAGAAGCAGTACAAGGAGAGCGCCACTTCAAAAGAGTATTCAAACGAACAATAACTCAAGGTGATACTCAACCATCATTGTGCAGATCACGTCGAATCTCTCCATAGAAGGAGACAACTGAGAAGAGAAGAAGTAAGTAGAATCTGGATGAGGAAGTGGGAGAGTATGAGGAGAGCATGCCAAGATCTCCTAAACCTCATGAGGATGAGGAAGAGCCAAAGGATGAACAAATGAAGGATGGAAAAAGGAGAAAAAGAGACAACAGAAACAACGCATGAGAATTATTAGGGCATAGTAGAACAAGCTCCGAATCTTGAAGCTCAAGTTCCTAAGGGGACAAGATCGAGAAGAACAAGTGGATAACACGGTGCATCGATCATGGGTTATGTTGAAGACACGTGTAAAATTTTTGTGCCCATTTTCAGAGCACGGTGACACCCAAGGAGTTGTATGGTTGGGAGTGATGGATGAGGATATGGAAATAATGTGCATAAGAAAGCATCTATCTTGGTTGATGCACACATACATGGACGAGCCATACTTTGATGTATATGAAGAGTCATGTGTGTCGAGAAGGTTAAAGAAGGCACCTCGGAAAAAACATATAATAATAAATCCTATTGTTATGTCTGATGAGAAAGTGAGCAATGCATTGGTGAAGGTCTCCATAGAGGTGGCATGCAGAAATATGGATAAGGCTGCAACCATTAGGGCACTGTGAGAAGAGATCAAGGCAAAGGATACAGAAATAGTGCACCTAACACAAGAAAAAGACTTGGAGCAGAAGAAGAAAAATTCCTTTATCAGCATGGCAGAGGCCATTGGGGACCATGTACTGAAAGCACGCCCACATCTGGAGTCAAAGGTAATAGAATAATTCCCCTCAGCAATGCATTATGTAAGGACCTTGGTAGACTTAATACTTTAAGAGGAAACCATGCACATACCTACAACAAAGAATACCGAATAAGAGGCAGAAAGGGCAAGGTCTGTTGTGATGAGAAATGTTTCATCTTACAAATCTTTATCACAGCAAAAGCTGCGGGAAGAGTGAAGAAAGAAGACCAGGCCTTGAATATCTATACATCTCTAGAGGCACTCATCAAGATAAAACCCATGGAGGAGGACAATGAAGTCCTAAAAGTGATGAAGGATAATAATTTGGGCTGGTAGAATGATTAGCACTTGTCAAACAGAATTGCGAGGCCCTTGCAGTAGCATAAGAACCACATAAGGAGTGGCTAGATGAGCTTAGGAAACTCATCGCGTAAAATATGGACTTATTAGAGGAAAGAATGACTAACATGTCTAGCATTGTGTTGGTCTTGCATAATGAAAAAGGAGAGATTACACAAGATGAACTGGAGTCCATTGTTCGGACATTACGAGAAAAAGTAGAGGAAGCATTCACTAAGTGGCAGACCTTGGAGGCTGAAATAAAGGAAGAATATCACGATTGATGCTTGAGTTGTCAAGCAGATGAAGCTGCAGAGTAACATAATTCTTTTATTCATAAGATTCTTTCTTATTCTTTCCATTCACATTCTTTGATTCATTTTGGAGACAACCATTGCCGGGGTGGAAATGCAATTAGTGTGGGGTAATGTTGAGCAGATAATACTTAGCAGAAGGCACACAAGAGGTCCGCACGAGAAAATAGGGTGTGTTCAAAGGTGCAAAAGGATAAGGGAAACACCCACCACGAGAAAATAAGTTCATATTTCGGGACTTAGCCATTTTCACAGTTGAGGATATAGTTTTAGAGATGGCATGTAGAGCACACAAACAAGATGCAGACTTACGCGCCATGCATTGGCTATTTTTGGAGGATCAGATACAAAGCACTTTACATGGGTGCAAGCTAAGAATAGATTTACCACTGATAGTTAACTAAAGGAAGTCTATTGTTAGCGCACTTGCATGTGTAGCTATTTTTGTAAACGGCATGTACATAATAATAACTGCGACCTATTTTGGGATTGGATAAGCGGTGAAGGGAAATTCCCCACCCTTATAAATATGTAGTGAACTATGAAGCAGAGAGGATGTATGGATGTAGAAAGTGGTAGAGAGCTATGATATGATATATGTAATGACCGGATTATTGTGAGATTACACTATCATATTTATGTGCGTATGGGCATAGGATGCCATTATTGGAAGAAGCTTTTGGGTAATTTTCATGTTTAATATAATGGAGGTTATTGAATGAATAAAAGTGTTAATCCTTTTTGTAATTGATTCTTGCATGTTTGATTCTACCATGGCTATTATTTAAGTTTGTTGTTCCTTAGATATAGATCGAGTATGCACTATAAAATACTATAACAATTATGGATTTATATGTTTTAAGTCTTCATCATGTTGACATCCTGCAACAACCCTAAAGAGGGTTTGATACCTTTGCGTGTTTAGTGAGCACTCATTCTAGGTGAGTGATGTGCCAAAGCATGCCCGGGATCTTCTTGGTAAATTCTAGGATGAATCAGTTTTCCTATGATCAAGGACATATAAAAGGGTGGGGTTTTAACAATATCAATTACTTGTTTCTCTTCTTCTTGAAAGATGTTGATAGCAGAGCATGATTTGTGGATAGTTGGATCAGCATGCAGAAGTTAGGACAGGGCTTCATGTAGTAGATCACATTGAGATGGAATGGTTAGGGCATCCCAAATTGTGACATTTATGTTTGTCTTCTTATTCTAATCCACAATGCTAAATAGAAACCCCGATGACTTGTGCATTTGGGGTACAATGATATCCTTTCTTAACTATTTAGGCGTAGAAGCAAGGGCTTTATCCGAAGCTAAGGCATGACCTACCAAAGGAGGGGCATGCACTACTTTAGGAGGAGATTTGCACAAGACCTATTGTGTAGGTACTTAAGCACTTTTACTATTGGATGCCCCGGCCGCATCTTTCGCTTATGAGGGTTGGCTTGTGTTGATGGGAATATGACTTTCGCACCTAACTCTAGCATCCTCTTCTTGTATCTTGTGTTGTCCATAACTTGGGCACGTGGTCTATTTATATCATCCACTACTTGATTGATTGCACTGAGAGGAACTCAGCACAAAGAACATCAAATTGGAATCGGGAGGAACTTCGGCATTCCTTGGTTTTCTACTTGATTGCACTTATTGAAGGATCACTGAGATAGAAACATGTTGGATAATATATGATTGCACGCGCAACATTGGCACAATGATATTGATTATGAGGCATGTTTGGGAAACACCATTATGACTCTGCATCAAATTGTTCGAACTTCTTGCATTGGAGTGCTTTGGAAGAGGAGGCACGGGAGGAACAACTTGCAAGGGTAGATGTGTGTTAGCATGTCATCTATCATTCTGCTGGTTGGGCGTGTATCTTTGGTTTCCATATTGGTTCCACCAAGGCTGATTGCTTTGGCTATGCACCTAATTATAACTGCCTCTATAGGCTTGCTCCTGTTGTTTCTCTAATGATATGAACTTGTTTGAAAATTTTATAATTAAGGTCTTTAATTATTCATCTTCTTTCTGCCACATTGAAGAGTAGGAAGTGGATGTAATAGGTTGCACACTTTTCTCAGGAATAGGAACAACAACCACATAAGGCTAGGGCGTGTCGACACTAAAAGTTTCCTCTGTAATTTCTATTTCATTAATGTATGTATTAGGAATAGGATGTTGTTAAGTATAATAAGTAGTGGCATCCGATATAAGATAAAGATGCTTAGGTGTGGTGCCGTGCAATAAAGTAGAGTATGGTAACAATTAAAGTATAATATGAATGTTGTGGTAAAAAGTAAATATTTGTCATAAGTGGTCTTGGTAATGTTAAAATTTCAAAGTTAGGGTAAATGGATAAGTAGGGTCTACATGATTTAGAATTAGAAATATTATATTTGTAATAATGACAAGGAGTGATGTCATAAATATTTTGTATATTAAATTTGTGTAATATCTATAAAGGTGGAACCCATGTGAGATGATAAGGTTTATCTTATCTTAGAAGATAAGCCTACATGTAAAGACAAGAGTTGAGGCATGGAATATGATTGGCCGGAAGAGATTTCCTATCCTATCTTAGAGATAGGGTGGATAAGCTTGAATTTATATAAATAGAGAGGCCACCCCTTCTCATTTATCATAGAATAAAGTTGTAATAATTATTTTATGAATAAAGGATTCATTGTGAAGGTGTGTTAAGGAAGTCATCAAGATGAGTAATTGTGAAGTTTCTCCCATAACTATTGTTGGAAAACAAGTGGAGTTGGTAACACTTGGAGTAATTCATGGGTGAGATTGTAACAATTTCATGTTAATAATATATTTTTCTGATTGTATTTTAGATTTGTCATCATTATTTGATGTCATAGTTAGTGGTACTCTTGTGTTATGTTTGCTATTGTGTTTCCAGATTACTATCACCAAACAAAAATATGTGCATTACTGAAATAATAAGAGCACAAGGAGTTCTCGGTGAAATATTATTAGAGTGCTGGATTGGTGTTGAAATTTTGGTTCCGTCGCCAGGACCATTCTTCGTTGGTGGATTTTCTGGAGAAATATTCCCACTTAGTCAGAAATCATTTGGAGGGTAACCTTGTTTTTACCGTGCATAGTAGTTACCATGGTAAAATCACTTTTTACCATGAATAGTATTTACCATAGTAACTTCACTTTTTACCATGAATAGTGTTTACCATAGTAAAGTCAGTTTTTACAGCAGTAAGTCAAATTTTAACATAATAAATGCAAGTTTACTGTGGTCATTCCTATTTTCTGTAGAAAGGTGTAAAGTCACTTTCTATTACGGTGATTTTAATTATTTGTGCACATAAGTCTTTTTATTGTAATTACGGGTTAGAATTTCACCGTGGTTACTTTTGGAAATGGGAAAGATTCTTATTAATTCAGTCCAATCTAATGAATATGCTCCCTATTTCATTCAAGAATTTAAATGATATTTCATTTGTAATGGCCTCATAAGAAGGGAACAATAAACTATATTTTTTCCTACCTTTTTGGATGGTTCAACCCTTAGGTGGTTTAAAACACTGGGTGATAATGTTAAAAACTCATGGGATTTATTAACTGAAAGTTTTCTTGAAGAATTTGGTGAATAAAAAAAATATGTAGACCTAATGATCGAGATCACAAAGCTAGCCCAAGGAGAGAAGGAGAAGATAATAGATTATCATGCTCGTTTTCTAGAGCTAAGGAAGAAGATCGATGCCCATATCCAAAAGGAAAGATTAGTGGATGGGTTAATGAATGGTATGGATAATCTTCTTTGTAAGCACTTAATTCTTGGGATGAAGCTAGAGATCAGAAAATGAGTGAAGTATGACCGCCCAATGACCCTCAAACAATAAAATGAGATTGCAAGAAGGCAAGAAGAAAGCATGGAAGAAGATCCCAAAGAAATTGTACTAGTGAAGTGGACACGAGAAGATGAAGAAAGTGAGGTTGATGTTTCGGTCATGGATATCCTTCCAATCACACCGACTCATGAACCCATAAAATTATCGAAGAAGAAATTGATGATCTTCTCAAACAATTGAGGATTGATGATGTTGTGATGGAGAGTGAGAAGGAATCCTACCTCCAGCTCTTTTGAAGGTACATGCACTTATTCAATTCTAATTACAAGGAACTCCATCAAGTAAGTTGGGTTGAACATTCTATTGAACCTGGTAGATGGTACTAAGGCCATAAAGAAAATGCCATATATAATGAATCCTAATTTCTCCAAGACCGTAAAAGAAGAAATAGATAAGTTTCGATGCAAGATTCATATTTTTTGTGGAGAATTCAGAATGGGTTTATCCCATTTTGATCTCAATAAAAAAGAACAGGGAAGCTACACATTTGTTTTGATTATTGAAATCTCAACAAGGTAACAAAGAAAGATCATTACCCTATTCCATTCTCTAATAAAATCTTGGGACGAAGTAGTGGCAAGAGTGTTATAGTTTTGTAGATGGCTAGTGGATAAATATTAGCTAAATATTATGTTCACCACTCCTTGGGAATGTTTTCTTATAAATTTATGTCATTCAAGTTGTGTAATGCTCCAACAACATTCCATCGCTTGATGAATAAGGTGTTTGAACCCTACATTCGAAGTTGCATTAGAGTATTCTGGATTATTTTTGCATCTATGGGAGAAAAATAGACCACCTGCACTGAGATGGAGATAACATTTTCAAGGTGAGATGAAGCACAAGCCTCACTAAACCCTACAAAGTGTGTCTTTGGATGTTCTAAAGGTGTTTTGTTAGGTCATGTTGTATCTAGAGATGGTATTAGTCGATCCGATAAAGTTTCAAAATCAAAGAGTTACCATTTACTATGAATATAAGTAAGTTGATATAATTTTTAGGCCATGTGGGTTACTATAGAAGGTTCATCAAGAATTTCTCAAAGATTTCACAACCACTAACCTAGTTCTTGAAGAAGGATGTTACTTATGAACCAGGAAAGAAGGCACATGAAGCTTTTGAACAACTAAAGGAAGCTTTGGTGTCTTCACCTATTTTAAAGAATCCAGACTGGAGAAAGCCATTCATTTTGTATATTGATGCTTCAGATGCAGCACTAGGAAGTACTCTAAGCCAAAAGGATGAAAATGGGAATGATCATCCAGTTTACTTTAGGAGCAGACAAATGATCGGTCTTTGAGGTAAATTATATCATGAATCGAAAAAGAGGCTCTAGCTATCATTTTTGTTGTAAAGAAGTTTATAAATTACTTGCTAGGGCAGAAATTTACAGTGTAATAGATGATCAGGCTCTACAATATATTGTAAATAATCCTAACCCATCATGAAGGATAACAATATGTATAATTTTTCTACAAGAATTTTAATTTGATATTATAGATAGGCCAAGAAAGAAGCATGTCAATGCAGATGCACTCTCTCTCGCCTATAATGGTTTAGGTTTGTCTTGTGATGATAATGATTTCCCACATGAAACATTGTTATCCCTTGACACAATCCCTAGTGAATACATAGATATTTGGAATTATCTAAATGATTTCAAGTTTCCTAATGGTGTCAATGCAAATACTAAGAGGAAGATTAATCAATCCAGTCGTCCATATTCTATTCTCGCATGGTGTATTATTTGAGATAGGGCCTAATGGATAGTAAGAAGGAAATTAGACGTGATCAAGAGGAGCTACTAGAATAATTCCACAATGGTGCATGTGGAAGACACTTCTATGGAAAAATTACAATAAGAAGGATTTTGGATGCAGTTATCATTGGCTAACTCTTTTTAGAGATTGTTATAATTATTGTAAGACATGTGATATTTTTCAAACACATGGGAACCATAAGACTTCATCAGCTCCATTATGCCCTATTCTTCCACTTGGTCCCTTTGAAAAGTGGGGAATATATATTGTAGGTCCACTTCTAACTACCCCATGCCAAAATAAGTATATTGTAGTTGCCATAGATTATTTAACCAAGTGGGTTGAAGCTAGGCCCTTGAAAACAACTTCCATGGATGAAGTGGCAAGGTTCATGTATGAACACATTATCACCATATTTGGTTGTCCATTAGAAATTATAATGATCAAGGAAGCCACTTCATTAATGAGGTGGTAGAATCCCTGGTAAACAAGTTTTCTATTAAGCACAGGAAGGCAACAAATTACAAGCCAAGCACAAATGGACAGGTGGAGTGAAAAAATTATGTATTGTGTCAAATCCTAGCAAAAGATGCAGCTTTGTAGGTACATAAGTGGGATAAAAGGATTCATGCAGCATTGTGGGAATATAGGAAACATCAAAGTCAACAATAGGATACTCCCCATTTCAGTTGGCTTATGACATTGATCCAGTTCTTCCTAGTGAGTTTGATATTCCCATTGTGAGAGTTATGAAAAATGAAAGGATGGATGAAAGTGATTCGGTAAAAGAAAGGTTGGTACATCTTCATTTTCTAGAGGAAATGAGGGAAATAGTGAAGGATACAAGCTATAATAATAAATGGAAGTAGAAGGAGTAATTTGATCAAAAGATCCTCTAATCTCCATTTCAGGTGAAGGATTTAATCCTAGTATATGATTCTTGATACAAAAGTGGAGGCATAGAAAATTTCTTCCCAAATCGATGGGGCCCTATAGAATAGTAGTTGTGCATGAAAATGGTACATATTGACTGGAGGAATTGGATGGTACTCCCATTACAAAATGGGTCAACCGTGAGAAGTTAAATATTTTTCAAGCACCAGCTTCAAAATGTTCATAATAGTCTACTCCGAGGACAGAGTAGAAGCTAGGTAGGGGGAAGATGTCAACACTAAAATTTTCCTCCGTAATTTCTATTTCATTAATGTATGTATTAGGACTAGGATGTTGTTAATTATAATTAGTAGTGATGTCGATAGAAGATATAAATGACTCTATTACGGTGCCGCCAATAAAGTAGAGTACAGTAACAATCAAAGTACAATAGGAATGTTGTGGTAAAAAGTAAATATTTTTCGTAAGTGGTCTTGGTAATGTTAAAATGTCAAAGTTAGGGTAAATGGATAAGTAGGGTCTACATGATTTAGAATTAGAAATATTATATTTGTAATAATGACAAGGAGTGATGTCATAAATATTTTGTATATTAAATTTGTGTAATATCTATAAAGGTGGAACCCATGTGAGATGATAAGGTTTATCTTATCTTAGAAGATAAGCCTACATGCAAAGACAAGAGTTGAGGCATGGAATATGATTGGCCGGAAGATATTTCCTATCCTATCTTAGAGATAGGGTGGATAATCTTGAATTTCTATAAATAGAGAGGCCACCCCTTCTCATTTATCATAGAATAAAGTTGTAATAATTATTTTATGAATAAAGGATTCATTGTGAAGGTGTGTTAAGGAAGTTATCAAGATGAGTAATTTTTAATTTTCTCTCATAACTATTGTTAGAAAACAAGTGGATTTGGTAACACTTGGAGTAATTCATGGGTGAGATTGTAACAATTTCATGTTAATAATATATTTTACAGTTGTATTTTAGATTTGTCATCATTATTTTATGTCATAGTCTATGGTACTCTTGTGTTATGTCTTCTATTGTGTTTCCATATTACTACCACAAAAAAATGTTGTGCATTACTAAAATAATCATAGCACGAGGAGTTCTGGGGAAATATTATCGAGTGTCGATTTGTGTTGTGACAGTGCTTGTGAAACTTCTAGGAACAAGGGCATAGGTGGTCTAGGAGTTATATTTCTAGCTTCAATAAGACTATTTTTTTCCTTACCGCAATATTATAAGCAATTTGGTAAAGTCCTACCTCCCATGGATTAAATCATGACCTGAAATATCATTGTTCAATGTCCTTAGATAATACAAAAGGGATTATGTCCCAAGTCTTCGAAATGTAATGTTGAAATCAGTCATATGTTCATTGGGTGCCCTCCTTGTTGTTGTCGGTTTACACCAAAGATAGGTGATTTGACTTATCTTCAAAATAATTATAAAGAGTTGTTCCCATCTCATCCCAGGTGGTGATATATCCAAGTCTTAAGCCTCAATACCATTGAAGCACTTTTCCTTTGAAAGAGGTTGCAAGTAGCCTGACTGCTACATCGCCGTGTGTGATCAAGTAGAGTGAATTCATATTTGCTATATCTTGGATATGTTCCTGAGGGGTGACTTGATTCTCACCAGTAAAGTATGGAACACTTTTGAGCGTGCCATTTGGAATATCATTTTGGACAGCTAAAACCAGGGGCTTCCACTGGTAAAATTTACAAAGTTCCTCATAGGAGGAGGTGGCTGGTGTGCCATTAAAGGGCACACTAGTTATCTGTTGTGAGAAGTTGAATGGGCACAACGTGCTAGAGATGAATATATGTGTGCAGGTTTTCTAAATCAAACTCTTCTCTGGGATAACTAGAGGTACTCAAAAAAATCTTCAACTATTGTACTTTTCCTTGTATGCATTCTTCATGAAAGGCACTCAGATCTGCAAAAATAGAGATCTGCTAATGTTGGGAGTCACCAGATGTGCTGAAATAAGCCTCCAAAGGCTAGAAATACTAAGTCCACACACCAAACCTTAGCAAAGTGAAATTTAAGCTTTCAATGCTCGTCCCACTAGGCTTGCCAAAAACTATTGATCGTTCAAACTTACACTCGTATCTCAAAGAACCGAGTCGTTTGAGAAAACAATGGAACCATCTCCAAGTTGTGGGACCTTGTGCACTTGAGATGGATCTCTGGAGAAGGATGGTTCCTCTATATATTTCTACTGCTACTCGATAATTTTAATGTTGTAATGAAATGCTAATATATCAATACCAAGGGACCATGGATAGAAGGATAATACGAAAAGGAAGCTACACTAAAAGGTGATAGCACTAGAAAAAGAGGGATGAACACTATCTGTTCTGATAAAAAATGAAGGGAATTGTGTGAAAGAAGGCTAGTCATGTGCGACATGACTAAAACATATTTACCAGATCAGTTTCATGGAACACAACTAAAAATGGAGTTGCAAGGGACGTAGAGTGACACAATGAGCACACAATGTAAAAGAAAGGCATAAAGAAATAATACAAACACTCTTACGAAAGATAATATTCATAAAAAAATGCCTCCATTACTTCTAGAAATGCATAGAGAAGTTACAATGGTGAAAGAGGCCGATATCCACATGCACAAACCATATTTAGAGGTGTGCGACTCAAAATATAGAAAATATGAAATCCTTAGCAAAAGCGTAAGGATCCAAAAATGTCCCCACATTAACAAAGAGCCCAAATCTTATATTTATAGATTATTCGATCGAAGAAGAAGAGAAGAAAGAGAGAAAAACCCATATTTGAAATGAAACCACTTTGAAAAGAAGCATTCAATGCCTAAAAATATGTCAAATGTGCTTCCCAGTGTCCATTTGGCGTGTTAGAGAAGGAAGGAAGGTGGATCATATCAAATTAGGTGGTTGGAGTAATCAGATCTGCTCATTAATGTCCATAACAACGTTATTTCATTTCTCACCTACTAGATCTCGCCAATAATTTGAATATGAATATCTAGCTTGTATCCCATGTTAGTAGTTGTCTCGCACATGCAAGACACGTGGCACACACATATTAGCTGAATGGATGGCCAACTATGCTAAAATTATTTTTGTTTCTGCCACATGTCACTCATTGATTTTTTCAAGGATTCGGTGCCCTATTGGCATGCTTTGATTGATTACATGTGGCACACTTAAGTGTGTCAGAGAATGATGTGACATGAAAAGGCACAGAGGAGGGTGAAAAGATATGTGTGTGGAAGAATGAGGCATGGGAAGAAGATATGAGGAAGGCGTGTGCAACGTATGTGGGGGGAAGTGGGGAAAACTAAGGAGCAGATAATGCATGGTCAAGGTGTAACTATTACAAGGTAATGTGTGGGGCATGTAAGAGGGCCAGGGACTTAGCTGATTGAAGCAAGTGCAAGGTGCACCCACACAGAATGAATGAAATGTTTGAGAAGAAAGTGGAAACACAAGGAATACGCACAAGGGGAAGATAGAATAAAGAGGAAAAATAAAGGAAGGGAAGAATGGGAAGTGCACAAGGGTGCACAAGGAAACAATGAGCAATTGAATGTGTCGAGGAGACATTGAGGTGCGTGCTACTACTACAATGAAGATCTTCTCGAGCGAGAATATGTACACAAGTTATCTAAATAACGGGAGGGTTATTTGGATAATGATTAGCAATTCCTTGATCAAGTTATCTACTGAAGTTATGTGAATAAACTTGTATAAAGCAATAACAATAAGAGTGCTAATGGAGGACAATAAGGAAAAAGCGTAGAAATAAAATACCTAAAGGAAGAAAAGGAATGAGAGGAGGAAAATAATGAGGCCTTCGTTAGCATGGATGAGGATATTGGTGAACACATTATGAAGGAATGGCCTCATCTAGAATCTTAGGTTCCTCAAAATTTTCCTTTGTTATGCATTATTTGTGCACTTTGATCAATTTGGTATTAGATGACGGACCGAGTTCGAATGCCCGCACCAAAATATTTCTGCGGAAGAAGTGGTGAGAACAAAGGACAATATTTCCAAAAAGTTTCAAGTTATGAGGCTTTGCTCCAAACTTTGAAGGATGATGGGTGAAGAAATCAGACCAAGTTCTCAATCTGTGTGTGGCGCGAAACGCCATAATAAGGATCGACTTCTAGTAGAAGATAATGAAGTTCAAGGCCATGAAAGATGAAACACTTGGGCGCACAGAAAGGTTAGCACTAGTTAAGCAAAAGCGTGAGGCCCTCTTAACACCAAGGATCCACAAAAGGATCGAATCGATGAGATTGGGAAACTTATAGTGCAAAATATGGACCTCATGGAAGGAATGCTATTAGGTATGGATAATGTTGTCCAGTGCTACAAAATTAAAAAGATAAGATCACTCAAGATGAATTAGATGCCATAGTCATAGATATTCCGGAGAAAATAGGAATGCACTCATTTCTTGATAAACATTGGAGGCCAAGGTCAAAAATAAATATCCGAGTTGATCCCACCAAATCGAAGAAGAAGAGGCTGTAGAGTAAAATTACATTCTTTCATTTTTACAGTCTTTCCAATTCTTTATTTTTGTTGTCAAGGAAATAAGAGGAAGTTACCCATTTCGGGGTGGCACTGTACTTTGGTGTGGGTTAATTCTCGAGTAGATAGAATTTTTATCTTAAGATAAGGTACATAAAGGATGCGCATGTGGGAACAAGGCATATTTGAAGGTGTGAAAGGATAACAAAGGAAACGCGCGCCATAACACTTTGAATTTGGGACTTAGCTGATTTATGGATCCAAGCTATTTTTGGAGATAACGTGCAAGGAACATAAAGACATGAAAACTTGGATCTCATACAATGTTATTTTTAGGATCAAACATCGGTTGAGCACCATACATAGGTTAGGCTAATAATAGGATTTCTACTCGAGTTAACTATAGGAGATTTATTATCAAAGCACTTGCATGGATTAACATCCTTTTGTAAAGGTGCATGGTTATTATTAACATGTGACCTATTTTGAGAAGTACATAGGCAATGAAGGGAAATTCCCACCCCTATAAATATGTATTGATTTTCACGATTTTTGTGGTGGTGAATTATTGTAGAGTTTTGTTGATGGTTTTGAAGCGCACATGAATCATGGGGATACTTATGTAAGAAGATTTTGTGTTTAATAGTAATTAATTCTATGGAATATGTTGGCTGGATAATGGTATTAAACATGATCGTAACTGATTATTATATGGTTAATTTTATCATAGTCATTTATTTAATTAATCTATCATGTTTTCTAAAATCTAGATCTGGATTATGCTTTGTGGATTGTTCATGATTACTTATGAATGTGAATATATAAATATATATATATGCATCATCATACCAACATTCCGAACAAACAAATATAAATAGGGACTGGTGCCTTTGCATGCTTCACATGATCACTCATCTCTGGGTGAGTGAAGTTCCAACATGCCTGGGTTATTTATAGTGAATTCTAGGTTGCATCACATGTGATATTTAGGTTGCTTGTGGTTGAAGAATTTTTTTACAAAGAGGTGCACAAGTTAAATATATAAGTGAATGGATTTAATCTTTAGTGTATTTAGATCCATTTTGAATATTGTTCCATTTTTTGCAATGACAATCTTCAATTTTTTTCATACAAAGCATGTCTCAAGCAAGTTGAATGAGGAATAGTGTTATTTTTAAATTTTCATTTCAGTAATGATTCAAACAAAGCCACTTATTCTATCTCATAATTAAGCACCATAACTCTTATATGCCTAAAGTATATAATAATTTAAATGCATTGTGATTTAATAGCCAACCAGCCGCGGTGTATGCTTTCTATAAAAGAGATCAACAAAATTGTATGTGAAATATATTAAATACTCATTAAAACATGACTTTGTAATGTTTTTGCAATCAAAATGGAAATGGAATCAATATGATTACCTTTAGGCACACATTTGGGGTGAGTGCTAATCCTTGTTTGAGATTCAGAACAATGTACTGAATATTTGAATATATTAATTATTATATGAACATATATATCATGGGATATCCACCAATGGAAGCTTCTAACTTGATGGACCTAGATCATTTCTATCATTTTATTCACCAGATATCTCGTGACTTAATATTTCTTTCTTGATAGTCAACTACTACAATAGGGTCATCTACTATGTTTGTGTCATTGTTTTCATCCCCTCTCCTTTTAGTAATCGACTTCCAAACGGTTAGAGCCCTGTCGTAGGGAAAGTTATCCACTTCATACCATGATGTATAAATTCTAAAACAATTTTCCATTTTTTTGTCAACCTTGTTTTACAATTTTGAGTTTATGAAGGCCAAGGCACGAAAATTATCTCAACTTCAAGTGAACCCAAAATCATTGTTTGACATAGATCATCCAATGAGAACAAATTGGACATGGTTTGTTGTAAAATAGTACTCACCCCAAAGTTTTTCCATAGCTGGGTTATTGCTCCACACTATAAGGGATTATCCAAATATTTGAATTGTTGAATCATTGTAGTGGCGAATTCATGAGATTGAGCACTCAAATTGTCCTTTCTTAAAATACCTGCAATATTCATTCCATTGATATCAACATACTTACAAAAATGTTGAATCAATGTAGTCAACCTCTTGAAGTAGTCTTCCCACATATGTCTTTCATTTTGGATAGGATTCCAAAAGGTCAGATTTACTATAGCCATTGCTTCAAGTAAAACATCCCTTCTAAATTTCTCCCTTATTTATTCTAGTAGGGACACTATAATTTCTCTTAAACTCACCCTTGTTGATGATGCAATGTTATCAAATAGCAGCCATGTGACTTTTACCTCCTCAACCTTACCGACTACTACTTTAAACATGTACATCTTTATCTCATATCCACGTATAGAAGTAGATACTTCACAAAACAAGTTGAGATTCATAAATCTACTTGCATTTCCAATCTTTATAAAATCATTCCAAACATCAAACATGGACTTGTAAAAGCAGTTTCATTGAGATACAAATATTCTATTGTTATACAAACTCATTTCCTCAAACGAGAAAAAACAACGATATAGATAGTTCTTTCTTGTGATTGTTTAATTAAACGATGAATTTATTCCAACATGGGAAGGAGACCACAAAACATCAACAATGAATATATATCATTCAAATAATGGAGAAAATCTTGGGATTTGTCCACTTCCATGCGATTCCACCACATCACTCCTAGTAAGAATTGACACTCTTTGTACACCCTACGAACCGGTTGGTTTAATGAGATCCACCTTGTGTCGACATATTTTAACACTTTATGCCCATTTGTTAGTCCTTGTGAAAATATTTTGAATTCCATGAACCTTTTAGGACTATGGTAGAAATAAGCATGCACCTCTCGAATAAGGTTTTCAACTTTTGCTACAGGTTTAAATTTGCCAACTATTCTGTAAGCTACGTTCATCCTATGAGCCATATAATGAATGGAAATCATATAAGGGAAATGAGATGTTTGGAGTCTTACACACAAGCCATTATGATGACCTTACATTACAGATGCCTCACATGCCCTGACACATACCAGCTTTTATGTAATTGCAACATCATCCATGTCATTGATCTCCTTCAAACGTTTTACCACCAACTCATAAAGGTTTTCAGCATTGGAGTTATCTCTCATCTTGTGAATGGAAATTAAGTGAGGTTCTCTCACAAAGTTTTCAACAATATACACATGCATATAGACCCAAGAAGTATTATCTACTGCTGTAACCTCATCAATAGTCAAATATATGTATTGTGCAGACTTGAGTTTCTCTTTCAAGTCTTCTTTATCAAACATAGCTATGCATTTTACCCAATCCACAACCATTACTTTCCGACCGGTGAGAATGAGGAAAGTGTGGAAACCAAGGAAAGAGAACATCTTGTTTTGTTCGGAAAATCTGTTATAGGATGACCTCTTTTCAAAATGTGAAAAATAGTAGCGAAGCTGAATTGTTTTACCTAAAAGACTATTTTGAACAATCTTGTTAAATTGAGAGGTAATTGTCCCTCCATTCACTGTAACTATTCCTTCATTTCTATGGTGCTCTTAAAATTATTTTTTATACCTAATATGCAAAAAATCATCTACAGTTTTCCATTTGGAAACATTCTTCTCAACGCCATCTACAATTATCTTTTCATATATCTTTCCTATATGCTTCTCAATAATATCCACTTAAGTTGCATTGTCTTGTTCCTACCCAATCTCCAGCTCTGATTGTACATTTGGATTCTTTGAGAGGTTCACATTTATTCTCATTTTCCACAAGTTCAATAAATAGAAACTTAGAAACCCACTCTAACCTAAAACTTCTTCCCAAGTCCCATTTTCTTTCCTTTCTCTTTCTTCCAAAAATAGGTGTTCGTTGAGTATTTTTCTTGGTGGAATTTATACTTCGTTGGATACCACTACCATAATTTTCACCTCAATATTCACTTGGGTGCTTTGACGGGTGATGCAATTTCATCTTCATTCAATTGGGCAAGTGGTATAGTGTCAAACTCAACATCATTCAATGGAGTGTCTTCAAGGGGAGACATTTCATTGTTGTTGTCATTGACAGCATCGGGAAAATAAAAATGAACACACTCTCATTCAGAGTTTCATTTTGAATGTAATCATTATCCCTTGATTGTGATGGTCCTTACGGAGAACAATGGGTTTCCTTAGATGATTTCTAAAAATAAGATGCTATTTTTGAAGGCTAGTACCACTACCGAGGGGGTTGGAATAGCATTTTTCACAGGCTGAGCTTCCATTTTTAGGTGCCATTTTTGAATAAGTGAATCCTATAGAATTTAAATAAAAAAGATAAAACATGTTAGAATAAATGATATTGATATGTATAAAGAAAAATAATGTTGTGTCACTTAACATGTACTAATTTTTGCAAGAGTGTTACATTAGTATAATAAGAATTAGAGAATACATCAAGTAAACTAAAGATGTATCAGATGTTTAAGAAGAGAACAATCAACTTAAAATTTTAAATGATTTATTGAGTTGCTAAAGACGTTCTAATGCTAAGACACTCTAGTGATAAGAAGTCTCTGTTGTAGCTAATCAAACATGAAATAGGAAATCCCGAGTGCGTGCTCGGTTTGAAATTAAAGCATAGTATCTATCTTCTCGTGAAGGACTACGAGTTCATTGGTTAATCCAAGGTATGATCTATCTTTGGTTGATTAATGAAGGAGTCTCGATGAATGAGCTCTGTCATAATGAATAGAGGTTTATCTGTTGTATAAAGGTTATAAATGTTGTCATCAAGCCAAATAAGGTGTGCATCTACTGCTTGAAGAAATTATTGATTCATGATAGGTATGAGGTCTGTCATAATCTAATTACCAAGAGTGTTCATCATTTCAAAGGAGCTGAAATAAAATATATGGTCTTCCATCTATGACTAGTTGTGGTATGAAACAGTGAATTCAAGGTTGAGAATGTATGCAAGGTTCTTTGGCTTGATAATGAAATGTCAATGTGTCAAAGCCAACTAAAGTATCATTATTCTTGAGAGAATATTGAATGATTTGATCTAATGTTTCACATATGATACAATCATGATAAGGGTATTCTTTGTATACTGTCGTGTTCCTACTTGGAAAATGAGTTCAAGAAACTTGAAGGATGCAGGAATTAAAAATATCCCCGGATGTTGATGTTTTTCCTTTATATTAAATATTATAGACATGTTGTTGAAATTTAAAATTTACACTTTAAAAAAATGTTGAAATTTAAAATTACACTTCAATACTAAAAGACATTAAAATATTATAAATTTTCATTAGAAGGGCTAACTAAAAAATCACTTGTCATGTAAATTGTATGTTGGCTACTAATTTAATTTTTATATTTTGTTAAATTTATTTTAATAAATAAAAATTAAATAATAATTAGAGCAAAAAAATGCATGCTTGCTAGCTTTCTATTTTCTATATTAAAAATTGCATTCACTTCACACAAATTATGCAAAAAATCACTAGGAAAAAGGATAAATCTCTAGAAAATAAGAAATTACCTTACTCTTTCTATTTTCAAAAGAGTGATATTCTCTTTTAGCTTTTGCTTGCTTGTAAATCATGTTTGGAATTTGGTAGTTTATTCTCAATACCCTTATTTATTTTATAAACTGGTCATTTAAATATTACTTGTTTTTATAAATGTTTGATTACCAAATGCACAACCTTATGCATGAGTGAAAATTTGTACAAGAAACAAGTGAATTCAAGTCCTAGCGAGTTTTGTTGCTCAAAATATTATCAATGTAAATGTATTGTCCAAGACATTGTTTGATAAAAATATTATCTATGCCACGCGTCGCCATTCCATCAGTCTCCCAAGGAAATGCCTATGGTGAACGTGAAACCTGCAAAATGTACCACATTTTATATATTCTTGAGTCCTTTGTGAGACAAGGTAGTGTCAGTGGACAATGATAAACGATCATGGTATTGGTCGTGGAATAAATGGAAAGTGAAACCACAGTATATATATATATATATATATATATATATATCATAGAATCTAAATATATCTAAGATAGGAATACTAGTTATGATTCTCTACAAGTGGGGGACTATTCTAGATGACATAAAAATCATAGTGGTTATGAGGATGAGGATGTTCAGGCTTTGTAATAACTTACAAAGGTGGAATCGTAGATAAAGCAATGCGACATGAAAGAAAATAGGTCTCAAATAGACTGAGGACTCACCTATAGTAAGTGCTTCTAGGATGTAAACTACAACACACTAGCCGACCACCGGCAAGACACCGTATTTATTTGAAATTTTGTAAGCAAATTGTAATATGCCGATTCGCTAAATCCCTTTCTACTACTTTGCAAATACACAAATTGGAAAATCATGGGAGAACATCACCTCTGTGTATATATCGGGAAAATTTCAAGAATGTTTTCTTGGCCAAATAAGGTTCCATAGATTTCTTGGCGAAACATTAATGTTTTCAAATCTTGACGCATTGATTTCTTGGCGAAACATTAATGTTTTCAAATCCCTGTGCGTTGATTTCTTGGCGAAACATTAATGTTTTCAAATCCATGTGCATCGATTTCTTGGAAATACATTAATGTTTTCAAATCCTAACGTGGTGATCACATGGTGATTTAATATAAAAATATACATTGGGATTGGAAATTCCTTGGTGATTCAGATGGGACAAATTATTGTTTATGGGATTTTTGGGTGAAACCTGAGAACTTCCGTTCTTTGTAGTATTTACCAAAATCAAATTCCCATAATTCTACTATTTACCAAACTACGAATATTCACCACTAAAATTTTCCCTTCTTGCAAGAGTGTATACCAAGTATGAAGTTATTGAAAACTTATTGGAGAGCTCGGCACTGGAGAAAATGATGATGCAAGTTGTTGCTGATGATTTTCCCCTAATCTATTCTCTGCTTTCCTTTGATGATATTGAGCATGAACGAGGCCATCCATTCCTAAAAATATTTTGTGGTTTCTTCTCCCATCACCCAAATGAGAAGGATGATTGCATCTGAGTAGCCTTCATGAAATTCACCTTGTGAGAGAGACTTAGGTACATAGGAAGGATTAATTCCTTTCTTTAACCATGAACCCAGTACGAGGCCCTAAAGGTAGGAGTCTATTTTAGACCATTCACCTGCTACAAAATCATTCGAGATGATGGCAATATTGTTTCAGGTTGGAATTTGCATTGAGTGAGATATTTCCTTGGGAGTGAGCACTGTTAGGACTAAGTTACCATCTTCTTGTATGGTTCGGGTGTCTGGCTCATAGTGATGGGAGCATGCCAACACCAACTATGAACTTTGAACCGATACTAGATGACCAGCTATTATGTACAACTTGCTCATGAAAACCTTAGCTTCCACGGGTTCTCTTGGTCCACCAAGCATCCAATCCTTGAGGTCTTCTAGATCCATGTGGGTAACATTGTTATCACCCACACGATAATTGAGATGAGAGAAAAGAGATCGGCTCAAGACCTACAAACTTGAATTTCATGTTTGACGATAACACCTTTTATGTACATGGAATGAGGGCTTAGTAATATTAGAAAATTACCTTTTTCTCGTTTTTCTATTCAGAACACCCTTTTTTCGTGGTTGTTTCTCGAGAACATTGCCTTGAAGAAATATGTCCTCTTTGATTCTACTATTTATAATAAGTGCTTGTATAGAAGATTACTATTTTTGGAAATTTCCCTTATAAACCTCAAATTTTGAGGAAACCACCTTCATGGGATAGGTTTCTTCTATTGATCTCATGTATAAATTCTCAACTTAATCCAATCACTAGAATGGTAGGAAATAAAAAATACAAAACTAGGGCACAAAGTCGGGGTTTTTTCACGGTAAAAAATCCGAACATACATGTAATTTAAATTTCATGTGTCTTGAAGGATCTTAGAAATTGATAAGATTGTAAAAATTGATGGGTCATTGTATTCTTCCAATCATTTAACTGACATAATCTTTGTTAGTGTCATTCTAAACCAAGGTTGTGTCCTAGGCAATATGCAATGGAGTCTAGGAGAACCAGTTATATGTTGAGTCTATTGGGGGGTTGCTTAGTTGTAGTGACTATTCTACAGAAATGTAGTTAAAATCTATGGAAATTAAATACAAGTCTACAGAATTCAACCATGTGTGATGAAATGAATTTTAGCAACTAATCTTTCTACTGCAAAATAAAATACGCACACACTTATTCTTAACAAATTAAACCACAAGCTGAATAAATGGAATTTTTAGCGTAAAGAAAGACTATTCATGGACTATATTTGCATAACAAAAGCATCTATTCTAAGTAGAAGTGGTAATGGAGAAATCAAAGATAGTTAATCAAAGCATGCATGTAAAACTAATCGAAGGACTGTATGCATGAACTCAAAGTAACCTCGTATCTCCTCGGTTGAGTGGGCCCTTGCTCTTCCTCGGGATAGAGTGATCAACAAATTTTGATTCTCAAAATTCCGTAGCTTTCATTAACTTTGAAATGAGTTCATAACACATCAAAAACAAATCCAGAACAGTATGCAGATAATCTTCTTCAACAATCAAAAAGTGGTACTCAAGTTCTGAAGACAAAGTCTTCATATAGATAATGTTGGTTACAAGATCCGCCATATCAAAGTGGCATTAAACACTGTTCATCAAATATCAATTAAAACTCATAGATTTATATGGACCATTAGAGTCAAGCCCAAGCTAATAGGTCAATTCGATGGAAACAGTCTTCAGCCGCATGCTTCAAACTCGGGCTTCTTATCCACCAGTAACTTCCATCATTCCCTGCACACATCATCACATTTGATCTCATAAAGACAAGTTAGTAGGAGGTTCATGTGATAAATGGTTTTCATAAATAATAGCAAGGAAAATGCATCAACCTACTAAGATATGACTACACAAAACATCCCCATATACTAATAAGTCATATCACAAAGAGTATTTCCGATCTGAAGAAATGATATTAATGAGCCAAACAATGCACTCATCAAAACCCCACCTCGATTTGTGCACCGGTTTATGAGATATGAAAATTTCACTTTCTTGGGTACGAAGTCAATAAAGAAAGAAAATGAACATGAAGCTTTGAAAAATTCCATATTTTATGTAAGATTTATTTTCTGAGATCATGGAAACATGGAGGGAGGAATGGAGGAGAAAAATGGAATTATTTTTCTAGATTTTAGGGTCAATTTTGAGCAAAATAGAGGAAGATCAAAAATGCACTATCCCCATGGTATTTATACCTTGGGGGTTGGGGTGCATATTTTTTTCCCCTTATCCCTATGAGGATAAGTGGTGGACATGCATTTGCAGAGGAGCGAGAGGGAGGAGCTTATTTTCCGCCTTGGCCGAGGTGAGTTTCGGTCACGTGAAGAACCATTTGAGATAATGGTGGGGAGGGGTGAATTTTTGGTTCCCCTTATCCCATTGGTAAAATGATGAAATGGACACAAAATTTTTCCTAAGCCTCATGGTGACAAGTGGGGCATGCATGGCATGAGGTGGGGCTAGAAAATTGCCAAAAGGTGCTTACGGGGCATCCTAGGGTCATGTGGTGGGTCCAGGAGCTCAAAGGGGGAATGGGAACATTTTAATGTCCCCCTTTTCCCCTTATAAAGGTATTAAGGGAACACAAAAGTTTGCCTTAGCCTCATGCTACCATGTGGCACAGAAAATTTTTGACTAAGGACGAAAGGTGTACCTTAGGAAGGACCTTGAAAATGATGTTGTTGGATCTCTTGGAGGACTTTTTAGGAACTTATTTATATGAATTTTATTGAAAAAGTATTTTTGAGAAGAATAATATGGGTCTCAAGGTCTAATTCAAATTTCAACCTCCTAAAAATTGGCCTTCTTTCTTGGGATTTCCGGTTGTGCACTGTTAAGAATGAGTTGTGGAAAGAAATGTATGGGTCTTGTGAGAAATATAAAAATACCAACATGTAGGGAATTTAATAATATTTACATTGATATATTTTTTTTCCACTAACTCATTCTAGAGATCCTGGAATCATATTCCAAAGCTCTTGTGCTAGTTTGCGGTAAAAGCTCCTTTCTCCTAAAAACCACACTTTTGTTGAATCGGCTCATAAACCTCCAAATATTCCTAAATCACTTGAAAACTGAACTTGGATAATTAATACCACTCCTTGATGAATCTGGTCCTTCAAATATGCTTTGAAAATATGTACCCGCCTTAGAAAGGATAAACATATTCATTCATAAGCTTGCTAAAAGATTTTCCTTGAGAGACACCGCCTCGAGAAGAATATTGTGAAATTGTTTGCATCTTTTCAACACATGGGAAAGGTTAAGACCATATACATGAGAACTAAATGGACGGGGATTTTCTTGACATTAGATGAATTGATCTAGAATACTTTGTCCAAGAAGGTTTATAATAAAAAATTCAACACTAGGGTAAATTTGTGATGTTTTCAAGTTAAATTTTACCCTTGCAAAAACACATGACAACAAGTTTCAAATTTGTAAATGAGTTTTAAGATTATTCTACTTGATATATAAAATTTGATGAACAATTATATGGGTAAGATATATTGTGTAACCTCTTCATGATTTACTTGAGAATACATGTTGTGTTTTGCTAATTACTTTGGCCAACAAGAATTTTCGTAGCTTACTATGTGTGCGTTCAATGAATGCAAGTTGTATACTGTATGGTAGTTGAACAAAGGAAAGTTTATGTGTTAGGAGAAAAAAACGTGATATATATAAAAGCTTAATTTTAGGAGGATCAAAGTTTGTGCATAGACCCTAGATAACTTGAAGAAAGGTAATAATAACCTTCACTTTGTTAGTAACCATTAATAGTGATAATACCTGTTTTGGTGAGTAGAGATGGGAAGATTTTGGTCCATGTTCACATCTTAGTGACTAATAGATCCTACTTTCAAGACTACAAGCTTAGAAATGTTATTTAATTCATATCAAAGGTGATTAGAAGCATTGAAGGAAAGAAAAACTCAGATGATAAGGAAAAGAATCCTCTCGAGTGACTTTATAAACCCTCATAGGGTTTAAGGATAAAACGTGGTTTGAGGGATTTAAACCCATTTTCAAAGGATAAAAATTTCAATAAACCATCTCCTCACATATCTAATCAAGAATGAGGGGGAATTTTTCATGGTAAAGCACTTAGGTAGAAGAAAAACATGATAATTTCTTACTCGGTTACGTAATGTGACCTAAGAAGACCTAATTAGAGGTCTAAAATTGATATTTTTGATGATGTTTTTGCTAAGAAGGCCATATGAAACTTCAAAACCTAAAGTTTTTTCCAAATGGGTATTTAGAATGATTTTTTTTTGGGGATTGAGGCTCATTAACAAAATTTATACCAAAATTTGGCTTTAGGCAGGCTAAAAGAGAAGACTAAGCCTAGAAAAGGAGATTGAAGAAAAAACATTATCCCACACCTATAAGAGGGAAAATGGTATCCAAAAGTGTGGATAACTTCTTATGGATGTTCATGGATTTCCCAACCATGAATTCACTAGGAGCATGGTTCTCAAGAAGGTTAGGAGGCGGTTTTGGAACTAAGCAAGCAAATTTTGAACTTTGAGTGATTTCATCTAATTGGAGGGTGTGTTGGCATGGTTCGAAGGTGATAAAAACTTTCCAAGCATTGCATAGTTCATTTTGGGCATTTTAGGATCAAAATTGCATATTGAAGTTCTTTTTAGCCTTGAGAAAGTGTGTAATTGCAAGATTTAAAGGATTGATTAGAGTTGTTTATACTAATAAACTTGTCAAAGTGTTTCATTGTGAGATAAGCTTTGAATCGGGTGGGGAAAACATAATCCAATGCAATCCTTAAACATAGATGTCTATAAACTAATTATTTAAAATGAATAAGAAAATTATGTAGCCAATGCCCAGTGAATGTTATTTTTGTAGGCGTGGTTTATGATTCAACATTTATCATGCATGCAGTGCAAGCATGAAAGTTTTGGATCTATACAATTTTAAAAAAATTGTTGGATTTCCATGAAAACTATTCCATGTTGGTAGACACATTTGGGAAAAATGTGTTTGTGGTGGGGAAAATGAAAGCCAATGCAAATCCTAATACTTAAATGTCCATATA
This sequence comes from Taxus wallichiana var. yunnanensis, assembly GCA_018340775.1. NCBI lineage: Eukaryota > Viridiplantae > Streptophyta > Pinopsida > Cupressales > Taxaceae > Taxus > Taxus wallichiana. The sequence continues at coordinate 317,212,959 of CM031241.1, read as the reverse complement.
ACCACGTATTTTATTTTTTCAAAAATAATTTTTCATTATTCTCAAAATTTATATATTTCAAGTAAAAATAGCAATAAACAAGTTGTTTTATATAAATCGGGTCAAGTTTTCATTTTCAATTGGTGTCATTATAGTTTGGAAATAAAAAATAAAAAAATAACCAATTGTTCAAAAAAATTTCACTAAAACAAATATACAAATGGATAAAATGGAAAGAAAATTCAATATGGCACTGCCCTCAAGGGAACGTGTTGTATCTTATGTATAATTTGTTTTTTAATGGATATAAGATGGGAAAATAAATTTTCATGATTTACATGCATTTACAGTTGAACCCTTAGGAGTTAAACTATATATGTTTGAGTCCTTTCCATAATCAATATTATTTGTTTGAATTTTAATTAGTGACTCTATTTTCAAGAAGCTTCAAGAAAGAGTTTTGGGTTCATCACATGACTCATCCCATGGAGCTCAAATGATATCCTTCTGATGTGAAATTCAAACTCACTAAACAATAAAAATTTATTGATATGGTTCAATGTAGTCAAAGACTTATATTTTCACATTAACTACCCCATATTTTTTGCAGACTAAGTGAACAATAAGATACATAATAAAGGAGATACATTACCTTATTAGGGTTATGCAAAATTTCAAAATTGGATACAACGTGCAATTGCATTGGAGAGAGTGCGGTCAACCATAAATGCTTCTTAGAACCTGGATATTGCAATAAATCCTCCTTTGACACTTTCTAGAAGTTTAAATAGTATGTTTCATCGATGATGGTCTTCCCTTGTTGTTTTACTTAATAAAATAGAAGGATGTTAGTATTTTCATATCTTACAAGTTGTGCATGTCTTTTTTTTTTTTTTCTTGTGATTAATATTTTTCACCATGCGCAGAAAGTGAAAGGGTTTTCATGGGGTTTTAATTTAATTATATTTCTTGGTTTTTTGTACTATTGCTCACTCCATCTATGGCTTGTTCTTGAGAGGCTGGAACATGAAATAGAACTATTGATCGGAAGGAAAGTAAATTCACAAGGTGTTCTGAATCCAAACTTAATGTTAACTTTATTTTCCTAGAATTTTTTTTTTTAAATGTGAAATTTCAAACATGTTCATCCGAATATTTGTTATCACTTGTTCCTTTTACTATACAATTTACGCAAAAAATTGGATTGAAATATTTTTATCTTGGAAACAAAATGAATCCAATCCGCTACTTTGCTTATGCTATATTTTGTTGTGGTTACTAAATATTAGAATATTAGGTGGAACACCTAAAAATGTTAAATAAAATGACTTGTATGTAATTGTTTCATGAATGTATTATAAACCATCCCTTTTTGTGTTCATTTTCATTATTTATTGTTCTTGTCAATGTGAACGTTACATAGTTATGTAGCATGGAACACACACACACACACACACACACACACACACACACACACACACACACACACACACACACACACACACACACACACACACACACACACACACACACACACACACACACACACACACACACACACACACACACACACACACACACACACACACACACACACACACACACACACACACACACACACACACACACACACACACACACACACACACACGCACGCACGCACGCGCGCACGCACGCACGCATGCACGCAGCACACGCCTGCGCGCACGCACGCGCACGCACGCATGCGCACACGCGCACACACACACACACACACACACACACGCGCGCGCGTGCACACACTGCACACACACACACACGCACACACGCACACACGCACCCACACACACACGCACCCACGCACACGCACACGCACACGCACCCACACGCACCCAAACGCACCCACACGCACACACACGCACACATGCACACACACACGCACACGCGCACACACACACACACGCACACATGCACACATGCACACACGCACACAAACCCACACGCACCCACACACGCACGCACACACACACGTGCACACGCACACACGCACACACGCACATGCACACGCACGCACACGCACACACGCACACACACACACACACACACACACACGCACACACACGCACACACACGCACGCACACACGCACGCACACACGCACACACGCACACACACGCACACACGCACACACACAAACACGCACACACACAAACACACACACACGAAACACACACACAAACACACGCACACACACCCACACAAACACACGCACACACGCACACACATTTATTTATATATAGTAAGGGTAATTACAAATTATATATTGCAAGGCATTAATAATATGGGACCTAGAAACATAGAAGCCATATGTCTTATGCTCCATGTATGGTTTCTTCACAATTATAATGTAAAGGTCTGAAATGCGGTAAGGAAGGTAGAGAGATATGTGCTTGATGTCTTGAAAAGAAGTATATTGTGTGGCATCTATATTTATATTATCCCCTCAATATTTTCTTGCATGCAAAATAGGGTTAACCCTCATAATTATTATTTCTTCCACTTGGCTGAACATGCTTAAGACAATCAGTTGTTCTCACAGTCCATATTGTTCCATTATGAGAACCTATGCCCCTACTTTTCAAGTGCGTAAGCGAAAGAAGGTTTTCCTTATAAAAGGTGTGTCTTCATTCCTGGATATTTTTCCAAGAAAATAGAGCATGTGGAGATTTATGACAATTTGTCAATATGCTGGAAGAAGAAAAATTGATCCTCATGAAATCGTGGTCCATGCAAGGTGGGGTATGGAACCTATACATCGTGAACACCATAAAGGGTTATGAATTCAGTTAGTTATTTTTTAAACACCAAAAATCTATGCCCCCTTAAGCCCAAACATACTCATGACTATGGACAACACATTTGCGACATCCCGTTGTCTCACTCCTTTTCCATTAATTAATTTGTTTACGACCCATTTATCTCTTTAAGATCTAAAATTATTATTTAATTAAAACAAATAAACTACCTATTATCTCTTCACACATCTCCCTCACACCTCATTGAGTTAACTCGAACACCTCACACACACACACACGCGCGCGCGCACGCACGCACACACACGCACCGCAGCGCGTGCACGCACACACAC
>CM031241.1:317149854-317207354 GCA_018340775.1 Taxus wallichiana var. yunnanensis | reverse complement strand
TTTTTGTTGTTCTTTCCTCTAATGCATGATGATTATTATCTTGGATATAGATATAATTGTAATGAAAACTTTTATACCTAAGATTACACCTCCGGTGTTGGAGAAGATCTGCAACATATGTAATGAGAGTAACTTCTTTAATCATGAGATACCCTTTGCGAGATCTCTTGCTATCTCTGTTCGAGCTCAAAAGGATAGAAAACGAGTCGATTAAAAATTTTAACCCTTATTTGAAGAGTTATTTAGTAAAAGGTAGAATTGCTTCCAAAAGTAACCTACGTGAGTATCATAATTATAAGTCTAATGGAAGGATATTTGGGTTTGAATTCATAGATAGTGAGGGTGGGGAAATATACATGACATATTTCAATGAAGATGCAATGAGTTATATGATTCTATACATATATGCGAGATAATATAGTTTGTAATGGGACAATTAAGAGCACAAAAAGAAATTTTACCATTTCATTATTCTATATGCGATATTATAGTGAACAACCTCTTCCATCATACATTTCCCTAATTAATCATCAACCATTCCCGTGCAAATGTTTCACTCAATATGTTAACAAACTTCCAAGTCGTCAAATTCAATTCCATGGTTGATGTTATTGGGGTCGTGACACTGTATATAACATCTCAAAGGTGCTTGGAAGAAAGATGGTATTGAGACAAGGAAAAAAATTCAGATCATACATATCTCGGTTAAAGTGTTTATGGTACCCTATGGGGTGATTATTTCTATAGGAAGGTTCATGCCTTTGAGATGTTCATTCAAAATTGGACCATGTTGACCTTACAATCAAAACTCGATCGAGCGTCTAATTGGCTTGAAATTTATATTGACACTATCAACAAAACAAAGCTTCTCATTGAACCTCCCATAGAAGAGATGCATCGATTGAAGACATGGTAGGTTGATGAAGGATTCAATACACTTTATCCATCTTTGTCAAAGAAACCCTTGCATAACAACATGTGTCCGAAATTTTAGATTTTTTTAAAAGAACAAGGTTTTTATTGTTAGATGTTGACATGGGTCCAACTAAAAGAGGTCAAAATGCCTCTAAAACACACAAAAAATACACAAATACACACATGATTTTTAAAACTCCGAAGCTTTAAAATATTTTTCTTCTCATTTCGAATCCACACTAATCTTTTACAACATTATAATCTTCCTTTTATTTCCCACTATCTCTAAGAAAACCCTAAAATGTAAAAAAACCTAAAACATAAAAAAACCTAAAAATTAAAACACCTCGGATGGACCCTAATTTTTGCGTACAAAATATTCCTTCATAAATGAATGTGTATGATAAATATTGGCTTATTACATAAAATAGAGAAAAATATATTAAAACTCTAAGTTCTAGACAAAATAAAAAGATTTAGAACCAATTTTAGACCACTAGACAAAGGAATTTGGTGCTAAAAAGATACCAAAAATTCACCCAAACTTTGTGAAATTTGTTCATGGCATATTACTAAAAAGATCAAACACCCTAGAAAATTTCAAGGTGATCCAATAGTCAAATCAAAAGTTATGGTCTCCGAAGCTATGTTCCCGCAGGGTAAGTGCACAAAGATAGGAGCCAAAAAGTGGGCACAAATCCAATTTTAAGGAAAACACAAGCACGTGTTGGGAAAGCACAAACGTATTTTGAATTCTCAGATTTGGAATTTACCAAGCCTAAAATTTGAGCGCGTTATAGTGAGCTCGTCATATAACGTGAGCACATTATAATGTGTTCACGTTCCGATTGCGATGTGGTATATATGTTTATGGGAGGGATATATTTACTAAAATAAATGGTTATATTTACTAATATTTTCTTTTATTAATATTTATACTTTATTATTTCTTATACTTTAAATTTATTTTAATAAATATAAGAAGTTAGGGTCACTATAAACCTTATGGAACTAGTCTTATAGCTCCATTTTTCACGGTTTAGAAGATAGCTTTTCAAATTCTAATCTAGTCAGTACATAGGTATTTTTCAGATTCAACATTCAACCTAAATATTTTAGGGTTTAAATTATACAATTGATATCTATTTTGTGAAAGAATATAGTCATTGTTTAGGTTTTGGGGTCTTCTTGATTGGTTATTGATATTTGTAGGATTTTTAGATGTGTCAAAACTATATTTTATAAAGCTCACAACTCCCAAAAGTAGAAACAATTTCTCAAATATATGGACTCATGCAATTCCTTATAACACATAATAAATCAAAACACATATGTAAGTTTTTATCGATTCAAATAATCAAGGGAATGGTCATCATGAGGTTTGTGAAGGATTTGAAACATCATGAGGACAATGGGTGTAATTAGAAAAATCATGAGGTCTTCCTCAAGGCTTCCTTCATTCTCTCAGTGTTATCCCTATCCCAAGAATTTCCTCTAGTGCTCTGTTTTGGTCCAACTCTTCCCTGACTAGTTCAATTGGGTTTGTTTCCTCAACTAAGAATCTTCAAATCTAGGCACCTTTAAATCTATTCCTCTCTTATGAGATAGTATTATCATTTCATCATGTTATCAGACAACTAAACCACCTATTTCACTCATCTATTTTCTCAACATTCATCCAAATACTCCTCTCACCTTCCTTTAACAAAATTTCCCTTGCATTGCAAAAGATCAAGGTTCACTAGTCACTTCTTGGTTTGTCTACTTTGCAAACCTTTCATGTAAGCTAAAAGCATCTCTAAACAACATTCTCAATCTCAAGGAGGTATGAATTTTTTTTTTAACATAACCTTCCATTAGCTACTCCATTCACTATCCACTCTCTTAGACTGACCTTCCCACTTTCTAGCCTTGCCAGGTGTTATGTTGATTGTATCTTCAGCTTTAAACACATACTAAACAAGTTGAGGGAATTTTAGATTACCCATTAAGGGTTTCTAGTTGCATTAAGAGTTTTAGGTTTAAACTCTAAAGATAAATACCACTTCCTTCATTAAATTGAGCTAAGAATTAAGTCTAGGTTTGTATTTATTGTTTCTCCCCTAGACTATCACTCACACCTCAACATGCACCCAATGAACCTTCCAATTTTCCTTTGAATCTCCTAATAGACCTCCTTAGCATCATATCTACCAATTTTCAAGCTTCAACCCTAAACCCTAAACCCTAAGCCCTAAGACCTAAACCCTAAACCCTAAATCCTAAACCCTAAACCCAAAAACCTAAAATCTAAATCCTAAACCCTATTTTTACCACCTTAAACCCTAAACCCCAACTAAACCCTAAATCCTAAACCTTGATCCCTAAACCATGATCCCTAAACCCTAAACCCTAAACCTTAAACCATGAGCCCTAAACCCAAACCCTAAATCCTAAACCATGATCCCTAATCCCTAAACCCTAAATTGTGAACTCTAAACCCTAAACCTCAAACCTAAACCCTAAACCCTGATCCCTAAACCCTAAAACCTAATCCCTATACCCTAAACCCTAAACACACCGAGCCTTAAAACCTAAACCCTAAACTATAAACCATAAAACCTAAATCTTAAACCCTAAACCCTAAACCATACATCCGAAACTTAAACCCTAAACCATAAACACCAAACCATTAATTCTAAACCATGATCCCTAAACCCTAAGCCCCGAGCCCTAAACCCTATACCCTAATATTTATATTGATGGTATTATGCATGTCAGGATGACCCATTGAAAGCTGGAAAAAATAACCAAATGCTCAGATTCACATTCATGATTCACTTTGATACATGTTCATATTCACAAGAACCTCTTCTTCCTTGAAAGTTCATGGTTTGTCTCACTAACTCGGTAAGGATTAAACATACTCCAGAAACTTCACATTTCTCATGACAAATATGGTCATTGCCACATAGATGTTCAACATTGGAGTCCAAACTATAAAAATGAAATAATTATTCAAAAGAGCATAAAAATGATCAAATTTGAAGTGGTATCCTAATCCTTTAGACCTAGAAATACCACTGGACTTGTTATTATCAATTTAAAACACTCTTGGAGCTCTAAATATTTCACAATATATATAAAAAAGGAAATGGATGCATTGGGTAAAATGTTGTTGTACCAAATTGTTCTTAGATATCTGGCATTTCCCTCCTTCAAAATATCAATAGATGAAATGCATCAAATTGTGATGAATATATTTGAATGTTTTTCATGTAAAGCAGATGAACTCTTTTCGATTGAATACTCTCTGTCAATACTAATAAGCATGGGTAAGACAAAAAAATTACACTCGAGTGAAATAGTTCCCATGTAATGGGAAAAAGAAGATAGTTGTATTGGGTAACATTTCTTTGTGGAAGCTTCTCGAGGAAGGGTTACTTAGAAAAGGGATGTACCAAAATTTTCTTAGATTTTTAACATTTCCTCCTTAAAAATTTTTGTAATAATTTCAATCATTCTCATTAGTATGTTATTTTTATAAGTCTTTCCAAGAATCTTTATAGGCTCAAATATGCAAAAAAATGGCATCTACCTTGAGTTTGCTTGTACAACTATCAATTGAGTCTGCTTGTACAACTACCTTATTTATGAGGGGTGGGCCAAGTAACTAAATGGATATGACATCTACCTTTTTCCTTGCAATGCATATTACACATCTATTCCAAACATGTTTCTCCCCACACATATTTGCGCTCTTGAATGTTAATTTCTTTGCACTCGAAATAAATTGCACATTTATCATATTTCCATTTATGGTATTATACAAGCTGGATGACCCATTATAAGCTAGAAACATTAACCACATGACCATATTCACATTCAAGATTAAATTTGATACATGTTCATATTCACAAGAACCTCTTCTTCCTTGAAAGTTCCTAGTTTGTCTCAGTAATGGTGTCTCCATGTATCCAAGGATCGAGGACTACTGGGGTTTGTGGCAGGATTGGACATTCGGGGATCATCAAATGTATGAATTAAAATATCATTGTATCTAGAGAAAAAATTTCAAACATGGGAGTAATGCATCTTGGAAAATAAACTTGAACCCCAAAAATCCTCTCAAATTTCTAGGTTACACAAGCACTGAACATATCAAGATCTGTTCTTCGAATGAAATCTTCATTCCCAAACAACTTTAACTGAAATAATTATTCAAAAAAGTGTAAAAATGATCAAATTTTCTTGTTATCCTAATCCATCAGATCAGAAATACTCCCAAAAAAATTAGGGTTTAGAGTTCAAAGTTTAGGGTTCAAGGTTTATGGTTTAGGGATTAGGGTTTAGGGTTTAGTGTTTAGGGAATAGGCCTCAAGGTTCGGGGTTTAGGCTTTAAGGTTATGGATTAGGGTTTACTATTTAGGGTTTGGGTTTTAGGGTTTATGGTTAATGGATTAGGATTTAAGGTTTAGGGTTTAGGGTTTAGGTCTCAAGGTTTAGGGTTTATGGTTTAGTACTCAGGGTTTAGGGTTTATTGTTTAGGATTTAGGGTTAAGGGTTTAGGATTTAGTGTTGAGGATTTATGGTTTATGGTTTAACATTTAGGGCTCTTGGTTTAGGGTTTAGGGTTTAGGGCTTAGGGATATGGGTTGAATGTTTAAGGTTTAGGGTTAACAAATTAGTGTTTAGGGTTTATGGCTTAGGGTTTAGGGATTAGGGTTTAGGGTTCATGATTTAGGGTTTAGGGTTTAGGGCTCAGGGTTAAGGGTTAATGGTTAAGGGTTGATATTTTATGGTTTAGGTATCAGGATTAAAGATTTAGGGTTGAATTTTATGGTTTATGATTTAGGGTTTAGGGTTTAGAGTTTAAAGTTCATGTTAGAAGTTTCGTCACTCAAAAACACAACTGGAGGTGTTAGGAAGGTGTTTTAAACTCATAAATTTTGTCCCCATCCATGTTATCCTTACCCATGGTAAAAATAGTATATTTATGATAGTACCCATTCCCAAAGGTAATTATCAATGTTTATAAATATTAATATATCACTATGCGGTGATCATCTCTCTAGTGCTTACAAATTTAGGGCCATTTTTGTCACAGAATCGAAATGGGTAGCTACATTATCTTGAACTTATTCATGAAACCTTCAAGTCTTAGATAAAAATGGATGTTACCAACATATATAGGATTCACATATCTTTCCATTGCCTATTTCTTTCCTCCTAACTCCTTACGGAGCTCCCAAAATCATCCGAAAAAATCAAACTTCACCATTAAATTGTTTGTTCTCTAAACCTAGAAAATGTGTTGTTGAGAAGATTGTCCTTGAATGAGTAAACCTTTCCTAAATCTTCCTAAACACTCCTAAAAATATCAATAACCAATCCAAAAGGCCCCAAAACCTAAACAATTCCTATATTCTTTCACAAAATAAATATCGATTGTATAATTTAAACCCTAAAAGCTTGAAGGTGAACATTGAAACTACGAAAAATACATATGTAATAACCAAATTATAATTTTAAAAGTATCTTATAAACCATGACAAATGGAGTTGTGAGACTAGTTCCATAAGGTGTCGAGTGACCCTAACATATTATATTTACTAAAGTAAATTTAAAGTATAAGAAATAATAAAATATAAATAATAATAATAAAAGAAAAACTTATACTAGAAAAAAATTAAACATTTATTTTGGTAAATAGAAGCATGCCTCAGGCACATATACCACATAACACATAGGAACACAAGCGCATTATAACGCGCTCGTGTTATAGCGCTCAATATTTCATCTTGTTGGGGTTTGGAATACCCAATCCAAAGGCTTGGATTTCCAAACCAGAGGTTTAGACTGTGTTATGTGTGATTAAAATATTGTTTAATAAAAAAACATCAAAATTTCTTCCATAATTTCTTTTACTTGTGCCTTGTTTTCTTGCAAAAACCTATGCATATGTTTTGGTGCACAATTTACGATTTTTTCATCCAATTTTTTTTTAAAAAGTGGTTTTTTCTAAACTCCATTCTACATGCAAAAAAAAAATGATTTTTTTCTCAAATTTATGGGGGTGCACACACAAATATTTCATTTTTGGGATATGTGCACTTTGAAAATTAATAAAAATTATATATTCATCCAAAAATTATGAAAAATTAGTGGGACCTCATACATGGTCTTAGCTAACTTTCTACCAAAGGGATTTGAATTTTTTTATAGAACTCAAAAAATGGGGGGGGGGGGAGTGCACACACAATAGGTTCTTATATTTTTTTACAAAAATAGACATACTTTGTGTGTGCACCACATTTGACCCTCTTAATCTCAACCATTTAAAAAAACTAGTAGTTTAGAAATTAGATTCCAAGTTCTATGGTACTTATTCTTATCACTTTGTAAAATTTTGAGCATAGGCATGCCGAATTATTCGTTGAAGTTTAGGTTTCAAACCTTCCCACTATACCAAATATCTATTGTGGCTCTCATGCCTAGTAGTGACTGTATTTTGGTCTAAGACATGCATCACCCTCTCATTTTTCTTCTTCAACATCTAGTGATGCCAATTTATTTATTCTTCTTCCTTGACATGTTACTCATGACACGATACCTTATATAAGCCAGAAACATTAAAAATTGGTGAAATAAAAAAGTTTTCAGATAGCTTCACCTTGTAGGCATTATCACTCATTTTCATCAGAAACCTCTCCTTTCTGAGATGAACCATAACCATATATCATTATTCAAATGCATTTACTCTCTTACTTGCATCTGAAACTACTTTATATTTTGTATTACTAACTTTAAATTTCTCCCTCTCTTCTTCCCGAGTTGTAGCATGTGTATTGTAAATGCTTATGCATCATCATTGGTTTTATCTTCACCAGGTAACACAATCAGATCTAGAACTCCCTTGGGGTTCCTACCATATACAATCTAGAAAGGATACCTCCCCATTGACCTATTTACTAAGTTGTTATAAGAAAGCTAGGCCTATGGTAAAGACAAATCCCATTATTTTGTCTTTTCTTCAACTATGCAACGTAGAAGATTCTCAAGATGTTTTTTACTACGTCTATATATCCATTAGTCTAGGGGTGATATGCACTATTGAATTGTAGGCGTGTCCCAATTTTCCTCTCTGATTCTTTCGAAAGTGACTCAAAAATTTACATCTTTATTTGAAGAGATCATTCTTGGAACTCCATGTAACCTAATCAATTATGAAAAAGTAAATCTGCAACTCTAGAAACATCATTAGTTGTTTTACAAGTAATGAAATGTGCCATTTAGAGAATATATCTACCAAAAAAATATAAAATCATTCCCTCATTGTGTGTTAGGAAGTCCTAACATGAAATCCATGCTCAAATTAACCCATGGCCATATAGGGATAGGTAATGGCATATACTGACCCAATATTTTATACATGGCCCTTAGGCATTTGGCACACTCTGCCTCTTGATATAATCCTACTTATGCCCCTATTTACATTTGGCCAATAATACTTCTCTACTACAAGAGTAGTTGGCTTACTTATACTAAAGTTTCTAGCCATGGACCCCCACTATGTAATTCTCTTATAATATTTTCTCTCATTAAAATAATAGGGATGTAAAATTGCTTTCCCCTTAATAAATAACCATCTTTCATCAAATAATAAGAATAACCACTACCCATTATAGGTTCCTTACATTGTCTCATAACATCACCAAAATCTGGATCACTTTCATACAAATCCTTAACTACCTCAAACCCTAATACTTCATTTTCCATTGTTATCAAAAGTTCTATATGCATACTCAAGGAATTAACAAATCGATCCTCGCTTACCTAACTTATTATTTAAGAAAAAATTATATTCTTGTAAAAATGAAACCCAATTTGCATTCAAAATACTTCGTTTCTTTTGTGTGTTTACATACCTCAATGATTCATGATCAATAAAGAGTTGTTTCGCACGAGAATGTTTGATTCTTGGAATAGAGTTGCTTCTATCCTTTTATTCTCTTGAGAAGCAGAGATAACGGTTAGGGCTAGGAGGAATACTGTTGAATGTTAGGAGGGTATGCGCGTACCGTAGAGAGATCGAGATCGATTGCGAAGAACTCCTTTTTGTCTTAGAAGGACTACTTGCAAATAAGAATACAAGACCACCAAATTTTAATTAGACGATAAATGAGGGAAGCGCCTTAGCCCGTGAAATATTGGACTTCCTTTCGAAGGTGGTCACTCCCCTTCTAATATGAATTAACACAAATGATTGTAAAATCACAATTTAATTGCCTCGTTAAAACAATAGAGGAAAGGCTGGTTTTTGGTTTTGAATCACAAAGTGGCCGTCTGGTCACCGACACCACCGGTACCGATTCTTGATAACCGATATCGTGAAGGGGCAATGTTTTAGGGGCTTTTGGTGAAGGTTGGTTGTAAGGTGGTTGTGTTGTTTATAAGGCTGGTAAATGAGTGGGGTTAGGTAACGGGGTGATGAAAAGGACTCAGAGAGTACAGGGGAGGGTGTTCTTGGGGTAATGTAAGGGTAGAGGAATGACAGTTAGATGTAGTGTGTTACCGGGTAGTAGATCTAGGAATAGACTTATAATGGCTGTGATTCAGAAGTTCAAGAAATGTTATTAAAAGGACATACAAGATACTACTTACTGGTTATTGATGAGGATGCGGATCCAAGGACTGTGATGACAAAGGAAGAACTCAGGTAGGATGATCTAACAATCAGAAGATGAGCTATCTTCTCTCCCAATGTTTAGATGAGTGTCACAAGGCTCTAGTTACTCAGTTGCAGTCTTGGGCTTGATGTCCTCCTCTGCCAACTCTTCTTGTTTCTTCACTTGTCTCTGCTCGTCCGAATGAATTCCCGATCCTCCAAATGAATTTTCAGATCCTTTTTTTTTTTTTTTTTTTTTTTTGGTTGGGGGAGCTCATGTACAGGGAACCGATGGCGGTTACATAACTGACGGCGGTCGAGTAGGAACCGACATCGGTTAAGTCAAAGTGGGCTATTTTTAGTAAAATAGCCAACTTTCCCTCCTTTTCTCCTGAGGGATTAGTTGTGGGCTTGGTCAAGTCATTATGAGGTTGGTTAGGGTGTGGGTGAGGAGTAATTAGTCATGAGTGTGGATGTAGACCAAGTTATAGGTCTTAATTAGGTTAGTTTAGGGTTAGGGCTAGGTCATGATGAGGTGGCATGCTTGTAAATGTGGATTTATTAATTATAAGGTAATTAATAAATAATTGTGCAAGGTTTAGGTGGTGAGGTTAGGTTTTGAAATGAAATGCGGGGCACAGGGTGTCGTAAGACACAAATTTGGTGTCTACATTAGCCCCTTGTTGTCATGTAGTTTTGTCTTGTAAAGCCGCACCGACAATAATAAGAAGTGGTTACTCTGTTAAGGGTATAGGTAATCCCCCTCAAATCTATCGCGGATTGAGGCGACGTGAAATCGGGGATAGGGTTGATAAAGGGTGAATGGTGTTAAGATGATGGTAAGATGATGGGGTAAGTTCAAGGAAGCGGGCGCACGTTGGAATGCGAGTGCGACTAGGGTACATGATTTGAAGAGCAAACAAGCAATTCATAGGCAAAGGTCGATAGTTTATCCAATGAATGGTGATATAATCCTGGTATCAAGGCATAGGAAGTAGCTCAGGGGATATAACGAGTAAGGTACGGGAACATTTAGGCATGCTCGGTAGCACCAAATGGTTGGTTTGGTTGAGATAAACGTCACGGTCTTGGTCTAGGCAAATTTGGTTGGTAAAAATATTGATATTGGTAGGGTAATGTTGTTGGTGTTGGTAAGGAATTGGCGATGTTGGTATAGGTATAGGTGAAGCGAAAGTTAGCTTACCCAAGTGGTAGGGAACCGTGTCTTGATTAAGGTCAACACATAATCCTAGATTTGGGTAAAAGAGGGAAAAGTGTTCCGTATTTGAAAAGAGCTAAACAAACTACATAATAATGTAGAAGGAGCTTGAACCCCTAGGTACCTTGCATAGACGAGAAGTCGATAGGTGAAAAGAGTTGTATAATCACAATATATCGGTTATATGTCACGTCCCTTGAGTTTTGTTGTTTTGAAGAATGGTGAGGTGAGGTGGATGATATAGTGGGCGCGAGAGAATTTGTTATAAGGTGATTATTCGGCGAAAGAGAACCAAACCTAAATAGACAAGTCCATGACTCAAAAGTGCTTTTGAATGCGGCTTTTATTTTTTTGAATATAGGCGATCGATGCGGGAAGTCTACAAGGGATATGTATTTTATTACTCTTGAGGTCTTCACGAAGATGATCAATGCGAAGCTTTTGATAAAGGTTCGATCGTGTATATTTGTCCTTGAGGGAGCGATCTATTTATAGTGAGAATCTGGCGTTTGTGTATAGTTGTCCTTCTGGGAGCGATCATATATAATAGCAGCAATAGTTTGGCATATAATTTGTCCTTCGAGGGAGCGATCTATGTATAATTTAGAGGTCTAGATGTCTGTTTGGCATGAAGCATCTAGTTTTGTAGGAAGTTTGACTCAAGAATATCCCATAAGTGTTTAATTAAGAATGTGTCATTTTGATACTTTGAAATCATGGACTAGACTAAAAAGGGAAGGCATCTTTAAGAGGAGGTGATAATCAAACCATGTGAGCTTGATTTGATTTTGAGATGTAGGAAACAAAGTGTATGTGGTGGTAAATGAGCTCAAGGGACGAGCGAAAGGTAGATAAGAAGTGATATAACACTTGTAAGCTATGAAAAATACACTACTAATAAGGAAATAAAATACCAATAATCATACCTCCTCCTTCGCGTTCCGTAGCAAACCTCAGAATGGGCTAGGAAACTTGGATTGAGCCCTGATTTTGTGATATGTAGGTGCTTTTCTTCAAGACGGAGCAAGACCTTCCTGCAACAACGATCCTCTTACTTTGCACTAGATGGGAAAAAGGATTATGAGGCTATTTTGGCATTAGGACGAGGCAAAAGGATGTTCTTTGCTCAAAGGATGCAAGAACTTAGATATGGCATGCAAGCTTATTCTCTGTGTCTTTAGAGGGGAGGGGTAAGGTTGTATTTATAGCCTGAGGGAGTGATTAGCTTAGATTAATTTAAGTAATCATGGTTTGAAAATGTGGGCAAGATTAAGTGGGTGGTTTGAAAATGTGGGCAAGATTAGGTGGGTGGTTTGAAAATGTGGGCAATATTAGGTGAGTGGGGGCCACGAAGAATGGGTGAGGATTTGAATTATATTTTTAATTCATAAGTGGGGAATTTTAGGTGAGTGGGGACCACGAATGGTGGGTGAGGATTTGAATTTGAATTTTTAATTCAATAGTGGAAAAACATGGAGAATAATGACATGTGGTGAGGATTAGATTATTTTTAGATTTTGAAATGGATAATTAATCAAATTATATTTGATTAATTCAAAGTGTATTTTTGTGAGAAATGAGGAAGGGGAATTAATTGATTTAGGATAGATGTGAAATTGGGGTGTCTACATTTGCCCCTCTTTGAAGGGTACTTATGAACGTAGTGTCCTTTCAAAGAAAGTAGGCGGTATGGGGAAGAATTCAATCTACTTTTAAAAGGTAGAGTGAATGTTTGTTGGGGAGAATAGAAAGTGGTGAGTGACGGATGTCATAGTATCCTCCAAGACAAAAATGTCATGAGAAGATGTGATTATGGATAGATGTGGTGATGCCCCCTCGAGAGGGACTCGCGAAAATGGGATATACGGCAGAACTCTCGAAAAGAAGGGAAATGGAGTCGGTGGGGAAGAGGACGATAATGGAGTGGAAGAAGACTGGAATGACCTTGCAGCTTGCAAATGGAGGAAGGATTCAATCGACCTTGAATGCTAGGTGTGAGGGTGTGTGGGAAAGACAAAAGGGAATGGATAGGATTAGGGGTTGATTATGAGAAGAGTAAGGGAAATAGGGGAGGGGAACAAAATGAATGAAAGAAGTAGAAATAAGAGAGAGGGATGATAGGGGAAGAAGGGAATGATGAAGGACAAACAAGGCAAAAACAAAAAAATGACAGAGTAGAGGTGAAGGGGATAAAATGGAGAGAGGTGCAAAATGAAGGAAGCAACAGAGATAGTAAAGAGGGATGCGTGGAAGTGAAAAAGTATGAAACGGGAAAGGATAAATAAGAAGGAGAAAATGAGGTGGGAGTAGGGGGTGAAATGGAGGAAAATAGAAAGAGGACGAAAGAAGAAGTAGAACGGAGAAAAAAAAGAAACTATGAGGGTGAGGAAAGTGTGAAAAAGAGGAGAGAAAGGAAGAGAAACATATACGAGAATGAACGAAAAGGTAGGGGTGGTAGAGAAAAGGGAAAGTGGTCGAGAATAAACGTGAAAAGGAGGGGAGAGGAAAGGAAGATAGAATGAATACAAGGAGAAGATGGAAGGAATCATGTCATTGCGAGGAAGACCAAGGCAAAGAATATGGAACAAACCGTATGGAGATGCATGTGGAGGGTGGTATGATAAAAAAGACAGGACAACGCTGAACAACCAGGTTATCGGTGGGGATGTAAGGAGGAAACGTGATGGAAAAAGGGGAAGAAGATGATACAGGGGAAGGGAAATAAGACGAGGGGTGGGAGAGAGAAGAGGATAACAAAGAAAATGATGTAGAAGGAAGGGAATACAGAAAGGGGGTAATAAGTGGAAAGGGAACGATAGAAGGAATGTTCAAAGAAGAAAGAGGGGAGGAATGACATCGATTGGAAAAGATATGGAGATGCATGAAATGAGGATACTACGATGACGGGAAAATAGAAAAAGGATGTATGATGAAGACAGTAAAGATAGTGAAGAGGTCAAAGAGGAGATGGAGAGATGGGTAAGAAGCGACAAGAAAGGGTGGGAGTGAGGGAAAAGAATAGGAGAGAAAAGAGAATGGGGGATAGAAGAGGCAATGCCAATGAAAGGATGTTAGGGAAATCCTCTTGACAATGAGTGGTGGGGAAGGGTGAAAGAAAAAATGAAAAAAAAGAAAGCGAATGAGGACTGGAAAGGGTAACGCCAACAAAGGGACGTTAGGGAAAACCCGTTGCCAATGAGTGGTGGGCTTAGAGGAGGGAAGGAATGAAGGGAAACTCTAGAAGGTCCAAGGGAGTGAATGAGGTCGTGCGGAATGAGGATTGATAATTTTTAGGGAAAACCCGTTGACAATTATGAGTGCGGGAAGAGAAGATGATGATGAAAGAATGATATAGGAGTATTAACAGTAATGGCGAATATGTGTGTGGGTAGAAATGTAGGGGGAATGTGAGAAGATGAAGGGGAAAGAGTGAAGAAGATGGGAGGGAGGAGTTGGGACTAAGTGAAAGCGAGGAGAGGATGGGGGTGATGAGGATGAACGAGGTGAGGATGAAGAACCAAGACATGAAAAGAATGGGAAGAAATGGTATGAAGGATGATGGATCAAGGAGGGGAAAATGGGGGAAAAGAATGTGATTGTGGGTGGAAGAGATTAGTTGTATGTTATAAGAGGATAGGTGGAGAAAGGATAAGGGTAGGAGGAAAAAGTGGGTAGTAGGAGATACAAGGTGGAAGAAGCGATCAACAAAGTGAACGAAGAATGAGGCGGGGGAGAAGTTCACGATGACAAGTTAAGTATAGGGAGGACCACGACATAAGATTATCATGTGACGGAAGTGGTTAAGTAAGATTGCCATGTGAGCAAAGCTGGAGATGACAAATGGTCAAGCGAGAAGTGGTGTTTGCGAGAATCGAAAAGGAGGTGAAAGGATGTGATAATGTGGAATGCCGAGAAAAATGAAGGGTGAAGGGTGGGGAGGGATGGGGAAAGGCAAGGAGATAGATCATCCTTAAGAGGGACTCTTAAGTGAGATCGCCATCTTTGGGTGAGTGGTTAAGTAAGATTGCCAAGCAGAGGAGGGTGATAGTGGTGGTAAAAGATGTGATGATGGGGAAAGAAGAGGAAATATGGATGGTGAGATTGAGAGTGATGGGCGAGTGTAAGATGACATGTCATGCTTAAGAGAATCTCTTAAGTAAGATCATCATCTTCTTTGGAGAGGTTTCGTAGGGTCACCCAACCGACAGGGATGATATGCACTGAGAGAAAGACAAAATGATATTGGGGATAGGGGTGGAATGGTAGGGTGAAGAAGATGATCGTGATGAGAGGTGGGAGAAATAAGATGGGAGAAATATGATGGGATGGGGGAAGGCCACAGGGCAGATCAACCTTAAGTAGAAGTATTAAGTAAGATTGCCATGCGGCTGGAATGGTTAAGTAAGATTGCCAAGCTGAGGAAGAAGGATGATGTTAGAGTTGGTGGGAATAGGGTATGACAAAATGGACTGAAGGGGAACCCTCAAGTGAATTTGCCATACTACGAGAGCGTGTAAGTAGGATGACTAGGCATAAGGTGGATTTGGGGAAGGATGAGAAAAGAGTGAGTGAGGTATGCCTAAGTGGTATATGATATGAGATGAGGTGATAATAAGAAAGAAAGGACACAAAGGAGTGTAACATGAATGGATGAAGGAATATATGTAGTGGAGGGCCGAGAGTGTGAGGGGAATCCTTAATTGGGATGCCCACATGGTGAGAGTAATGATGCGGGAATCGGAAGTAGAAGAGGTGGAGTTGGAAGATGTGTTTGGTGGTGATGGTTATTTAATGAGAGGGCAGGTGGTGAAGAAGCTTCTACAGCGGGAAGATCTTAGGAGAGGGTAAACCTCCCGAGGATTCCATATAGAAGGGGTTATTAAGTAAGATTGTCAAGCGGGAAGAAAAAGGGTGAAAGGAAAGAATACCAATGGGTGAGAGGGAACAGGAATGGTGAGAAGGGTAATATGGGTATAAGCGGCGGAGGATTAAAAATGAGAAGTGAGAATGAATGGATCAAATACATGGTGATCATGGTGGGGGGGAGAGCTGCTTTAGATAGGGAATGCTACTTGAGAAAGATCGTCAAGTAGGATTCGCAAATGGCAATGGTGATCAAGTAGGATTCGCATGGCTGGAGAATGCATTAGTATGGGTGAATGGATGGGGTGCAAAGTAAGATGTTGATCATGCAGGAAGATACTCATGTGACGAAAAGTATCTTAATTTTAATATAGCACATAACAGGATGCATCGTGATATAAAAGATCAGGATGACTAGACTGTAATATGCGTGATAGCATAGACAGGGGCCATCAAAAGGTTTGATGCCCCAATACGATATGCAAATGGAAGAGAGCATAGACAAAGGCCATCAAGAAAGTATGATGCCCCAGTACGACATGCAATCAGATAACATAAGAATATTATAGAGAACACCAGGATATATAAAATCAAGATGCCCTCTTTAATATATCAAGATACAAGAAAGCAATTAATAATTTTCCACTAATAATGCAACACAAGAACCAATAAACATGTCCCTAACGTGTTCCACAGTGATGATTGATTAGATGTGCCCCCAAGTAGGGGTACAAGGGATTGGGTCAGTTTCCTCAAACAAGGAAACAATGAGAGCCAGATTTGCCCCAAGCGAGGATTCACACAAGGAGAAGTGGTTTGAAATTGGTAGTCGTAAGGTGGTTGGACCATTCGTTTGGGATAATAGTTCAAAGGATGAACTGTGTTGCTTATTGAGTTTTTATGATTTTGTGGATGTTTTTGGTCTTTTGAAAATTTTGCAAATGTTTTTGTATTTTGGATATTTTCTAATGTTTTTGTTTTTGGATTTTTGGATTTTTTTTGGATTTTCTAATGTTTTTGAATTTTTAGGATGTTTACACTGTGTTTGGATTTTTGACGATTTTCAAATGTTTTTGGATTTTTGACGATTTTCAAATGTTTTTAGATTTTTGGATTTTTACATTGTTTTTGGATTTTTGGATTTTGACACTGTTTTTAGATTTTTGGATTTTTACACTGTTTTTGGATTTTTGATGATTTTCAAATGTTTTTGGATTTTTACATTGTTTTTGGATTTTTGGATTTTGACACTGTTTTTGGATTTTTTTACGATTTTCAAATGTTTTTTTATTTTTACATTGTGATTGACAATTTATGGACCAGAGTGCAGACTTATTTTTGAGAGACGATGTACCGTGTTCCGCATTGTAACTTATGCTCAAAATAACATAAATTCACTTTCCATTGGCATGATATGGTGGTGATGATATGATGAAAAGAATTCCAACTCCATTCTTGACTCCACACAACTAGTAAGATGTGTGGGCTCATCACCAAGAATCAAGAAGGACGTAGGAGGTTCATAATGAATATAGAGACAAATGCTAACAACAATCCCTTTGGGAAATTGTGACTCCATTCTTCATAATGGTACTAAACCGGTTTCAAAAATAGCTTTCACTTTATGAGTCACATGCTAGACTTAGACAGTTATGTGGCCTGCTAATTGATAAGATATGAGGTTAAGGGATAGTTCTCTCTTCACTTAGGCATCTAAATTACGTGTTTGAGGATTCTATAATTTGTAAGCCTTTGTAAGATTGTGTATTTTGAAATGACTCCTATGCCTTGCCCCATGCTACTAGTGAGAAGCAAGGGCTCATCACCAAAGGTAAAATATAGGCAAGTGAATTTCCTTTTTGTTTGTTTTGTTTTTGTTTTGTTTTTTTTTTGTTTTTTTGTTTTTTTGGAATATTTTGCAATGTTTTTATGCTTGTATGAGAATGACCCTCTAGGCTTTGCCCCATGCCACTTGTAAGAGGCAAGGATTCATCACCGAAGACAAGACGTAGGCGAGTAAGGGCACCTTCCTCCATTCCCAGTCTCACACTACTAGTAAGAAGTGTGGGCTCAACACCAAAGACTATGAAGGGACGAAAGATGTGACAATGAATTATTCATAAGTTATTGAATTGATGGATTTTTTTACAATAGTGCTTTGTATTCGGGAAGAAACATCGCCCCAATCTCACCCCACACGACTAGTAGGGCGAGGGTTCAACACCGAAGACTGAGATGGACGACCAAACGAACTGGGTAACGAAGTTTAGAGCTTTGTTATGAAAGAGAGAATGTATTAGAAGGGGATATATTACCATCAGTAAGCTTCTAGGTATGACCATAGAGGAAAGCGGCCCGAAAGTGGAAGAATTATGACGCTCACAAACTTAATAGGATTTATATTAGCACTTGTCTCATGATGATAAATATGAAGATATGATTTTGATAAAGAAAATATCTGGCAATGGAAATGAATAAATTTATTCGGAGATAAGAAAGACAAAAGGAAAAATGTACATGTTGATGTTTCCCAAAATAGAGAGTGCTTTCAAGAATAGAATTTATTTGAATGGAATGCATTCATGGGTTTTTCAAGGACTTGGCCTGTGTCAATGGCCAATTTATAAGCTCCAAACCAAAAATCATCTATGATTTTGTTGGGCTCAAATTTATCTTGTTTGTTTCGTTCTTTAGGTGTGTTCTTTCGATTTTCTTTGAGAATGAGATCATTGACCTTAAATTTTCTAGGTTTGAATTTTTTATGGTAGCTATGTCATAGCCAATTTTGATATACTTGAAGATGATCTAGGGCATTAAGTCGTTTTTCATCAAGAAGCTCGAGTTCATTAAGGCGTGATTGTTGATAATAATCTTTATTGATTACATCTTTGAAGGATATTATGAAGGATGAAAATTCAACCTTGACATGTAAAATAGCTTCCCAACCATAAATAAAGTAGAAGGGAGTGGCTCCAATAGGTGTGTGATAAGATGTGCGGTAAGCCCAAAGAGTGGGATAGATTTGGTTAAGCCAATAGCTTCCATGTGTGTTGACAATGATGGTTTGTGTTATTTGGTTTTTGCTTCTATTTGTCCATTAATTGATTGTTTTAAGGATAGCTTCATGATTAAAGATGGAAAAGGTTGCGTAAAGATATTCCTGGGTATATGTACCTTGTAGAATGTATGCACGTAAAGGTATTGACAAGTGGGAATCATTGGTGAAGAGCTACCTGCAAGATCGATCATTGAAAGCATAATGGACATGACAGGTTGCATTTTCACAAGTGTCCAAACTTGATGTGGTTGTGTTTCAACAACAAGGCTAGAGATGTTAGGCATAGGAATAATAGAATCAAGCTCAAATGTGTTTGATGATGGACTCTCTGTTGTAGTGTCTATATTTATATCAAGGGTTGAAAGGGAGTCTTGAAGTGAGGTCAAGATCTCATTACATGTTGGAAGAATGTTATTTTTCAAAATAGGTTCAATATCTGCTTGGGTTGAAAGAGAGTCTTGAATCAAGGTCAAGTTCTCATTAGATGTTGGAAGAATGTTGTTGTCCAAAATAGGTTCAATGTATGTTTGAACTAATGGAAGAAAATTTGAAGAAGATATGGATTGGTTTGGAATTAGAGTCTTGACTATTGTCATCATGATCTCGTGGAAATTCAGTATATATAGGAGTTTCGACAGTAGTCAGCTCTTCATGGAAAGTTGTGGTATTGGATGTGTCGTTGGTTGCAAGAGCATTGTCATCAAGTTCTACAGAGATGACGTCGTCGTCAATTAAGTCTTGAACGTAATTCTTAAATCGTACACATTTGTCTATGTGATGACCATCAATGCGATGAAAGTCACAGTATGTGTTAGGTTTGTACCAGCATGGCTTAGCTTCCCCTTTAACAAAGGGTTTTGTAATTGGATATCTTATCAGTTTAGCCTCTTTTAGTTGATCTTAGCCCCTCTTTGAGGCAGACAAAGCGGCCCGGTTTATTGCTACTTCTACTAGCAGGAACCTATGCAAGTCTCACAGATTCTGCCTTCGGGGGTTGGGATCTCATCCCAGTAGAGTGTTCTGGGTTGCGAAGAGAAAGGAATAAAAGGAGAAGAGAAAGAACAGATCCGAAGGAAGAAAAGAAATGAGTTCCAAAGCGGAAGGGTCAGAAGATCTATGCTTTTAGTTTGGTAGTAAACAGAGCCAAACCTACTTGCATAAATAAACAAAGCAATACTGATAAACAAATGACGGAAAAGTAGATATGAATCCAACAGATTAAACACATACAGATCTAACGTAAGAAAGATCTAATGCATAACACAGCTATTGAGCACAAAGTCTGAATAATTGTATTACTGTTCTTTTCTGTTACAAGAAAGCTCAAAGTCTTTCTCTCCTCACTTCTATTTCTATCTGAAAAATGTTCACCCCGAATACAACAAGTATTCTTGTATTTATAGAAGATGAGAGAGAGAAGGCAAAATGGAGCCAACCACTTATCTACAAGATATTTACAAAATATCTAAAGTCATGTTGACTTTTACATTTTTGAGTGGATGACATCATCCCATGATGCAACATGGATGATGTCATCGTTGGCACCAACATACTTGAGATATGGCGAAAAGAAAGTCGGAGAATAGCGAGAGGAAGAAGAAGAAGAGGAAAAAGAAGAAGCTAGTCATCATCATCGTCCTGCGGCCGAAAAGGAGTGCTTTGCACGATCTTGCTCAGGAGATGAGATGTGGAACTGAGCGCGGTATTCCAAGAACTTGCTGATCATTGACCCGAACTGATCCTGTGATGGATCCTTGTGCCGATCACCGATTACTTCGCAAGTTTCCCGCTCTTCTACAAGCTTTTCGGGAAGTTTGGAATAATCTTTCTCCGCCTCAATCAGGAAACCGATGAAGTCCCTGCAAGCTAGCAGGTTATTGATGGATTCGGTATCAAACGTGACTTCCGGCCCTGTTCCTTGAGAAGCTAACTCCTTGAAAATCCGGATAGTATCATCAGCCGTTCTTAAGGTGAGGGAAGGAGTGAGCAACCCTGGATTCATGGATAAAACAATTTTCTCCATTTGATACATCGCATCCAGGGCCTCTTCCTTCACCTTATCTATTTTTTCTAACACAAACTCAAGCTGATCTATCCGATAGTCCAAAGTGGACATAGTCTTGTTGAGGGTCCTTGGGTGACCGAATACTCCGAACTTGACCAAATCTTCGACTGAACAGTCGAACATCTGTTGGAAGGCCTCGTGTTGGAGTCTAGCGTTTTCTAACTCTTCTGATATCGGGACTGCTAATGCTTGGAGCTCCTTATTCGCCTTTTGATGTTCGAGGATAAGTGATATATTCGGCGATTACCTTTTTTCGCTATCTTTGAGAATCGACTTCTCAGCGAAGCTTGACCATGCCACTGCTCACCGATCTTTGAATATTCATTGATCTTGTCTTTGAGCAGCTCAGGAGTCTCGGCGGCAGTTGTGGGAGGTGCACTTCCCATCTTCTGTAAGGCCTGAAGCAGGTATTTATTCTGTTCTTTCAGCAGCCTTTTCTCTTCCTTAGCTTCTTGAAGCTTTTCACAAAGTGCATCAATCGCGGAACGAGCTTCCCCCTGGAGACTTTCAGAGGACGTCCCCATCGTGACTTGGGTCACTGTGAAATCTGCTGGAGACAGATCTGCTTTCTCTTTGGTGGGATCGGGGTAAGCTATTTCCAGGACTCTCTCACCTGCAGCGCTCTTTGAGAAGCGTGTAACCGGCTTGTGCTTCTTTGCTCCTTTAGCCGGAATAACCGAAAAGTCCATCGGAGCGATGGGGACTTTCCTCTTTGGTAGCTCATTCTTTGAGAGATCCAAGCTGGTCCTATTGAAGAAGGACCAGAGACAGAGGGGGAGGCAGCAACAGTAGAAGAGGGGAAGAACGTGGAGACACGCGGCGGTGGCATTGAAAGAATAGCCGCGGAGGTGTCCACGGGAGGAAGGGAAACCGGGGCTGCAGAAGACATAGGAAGGGAAGGGAGCCCGGAAAGGAGAGAAGAAATGGAAGGAGACAAATCAGCAAGAGAGGAGAAGATGGATGAAGAGGCAGGGGAAAGGGTAGAAGAAGGGGGAGAGGACACAACCAAAGGAGTGGTTGCTGACACCTGGGGAAGGAGAGGAAGAGAAGGAGAAGGGACAGAAGGAACCTCCGTAGTCGTAGCAACGCCGACATCCTGAGTGGATGGGCCTTCGGGAACGTCCTCCATGAACTCCTCTTCCAAAGTTATGACTTGTTCAGGCTCCGAGGGAAGAGGACTTTCAGGGACTTCCTCCTGACTGGCGCTTGATTCACCTATTGCACCCTTGCCTTTTAGCTGCTTCTTTGATCTTGGAGGCGCATTACCCAAAGGAGAAGTTATAAAATCTACGCCGAGGTAGATCAATCCATTCATACGGCACCAGAGCTCCGTTCTCCGCATGGTTTCTTTGACCCTCTCCTCAATTGTCTGAGGAGCCTTGCTTCTATCAATAGCCGGGAAGGGCCAATTGTCCCCATCTGTGTTATTATACACCTTGTCTACTTCATCTTCCGAAGTTTGGAAGCCTTTGGGGACGATGGCTACTCCATACTGAATAATTTCTGCCAATGCTAAGCGGGAGTGATCCTGTCTCCTGAGTGCCACCTCATGGATGACGTCAATGTAAATGTCCTCAATTTGAGGGACATGGATAGGATCAAGCTTAGCCCTTGGCAAGCAGCTTCTTGGGTCGAATGTAGGCCTTGCCGGGAAATCATGCTTTAGATTGAGCAATTCTAGCTCGGCAAACATCTCCTTCGCCTTGTGATAGCTGGAACAAGTGTATCGGCCTACCGTGAGGGGGAAAGGAGTTCCACCCTTCTTTCTCTTCTGGCACTTCTCATGATATGTGACCAGCTGCCTTGACAATTCCAATAGAACCAGCTTTGGTCCAGCATACCTTGGCAACCTAGTGGGCTCGCCCAAGAAGTTAACCGCCCTCAGATAGGTGAATGTGGGAAATTGGGTGAACAAGGCCCCCCACTTTTCCACAGCAGAAACAGTATTCTTAATTGTGCGGCCATGAGTCAACTTTGGTCGCAGCATGCATATAATATGGTAGAAGAAAGCATCATTGATTTTTGAAAAGTGTTGGATGCTATTCTCCAGCTTTAGCTCTGGGTAGTATTCATATATCTTGGCCTGAGGCCAAGTTCCACTTCGGTGCAGCCCTGGATAGTCCCTTTCAGACGCTGCAGCATACACTACGTAGGAGTTCATATGAAACACTCCTGTTGTGGCAAACTGTTGTAGCTGCTCAGAAATGGCGCTGCTTATTATTTCCCCCCAGCAGAAGCGCTGATCGGGCAAATTTTTGTTCATCGTCTCCAGGTACCGCAGCATCCATTTATGGAAGTAGTGGGCGTCTGAAAGCCCGAAGACTCTGCTCAGGAAAGTGATGGTGTCACTGAGTTCTTCGGAGAAGTCGCTTCGGTGGATAGTCTGGGGCCACCGGGTCACTACCTTCTTATTTTTGAGGTAGACTTCATTCATTAATTGCATGCATAGGTCCTCATTGCCCTCCCAGGTCTGGACACATTCTTCTTGGGTAACGGCCACGAAGCTTCGGTGATGAGGGATGCCAAGAATCTTTTCAAAATGGCGAGTGGTGAGGTCAATGACCACTTCTCCCTTACTATTTTCGACACACCTGGTGTCCTTGTTGTAAGATTGGGCAACCACCATTATGAACTCATTATTAATGGCGCGCCATTTGGAATCCACGGCGAAATGTAGAGCACTACCCATCAATTTATCCATCCAGGGGCTTCTTGTTTGCTACGAGTTCTCATCCAGAATTCGTCCATGTCAATGTGGCCCAGTTCAGAATCTCTGACATCCATATTGCATTCCGCCTGAGATTCGGGCATTCTAACCCTTTGGTACTTATACTTCATTTCTTCCTCTGTTAGCTTAGCTTTTCCTCTTGGTTTGGCGGGTCTCTTGCTTGAGGTAGACATGTGTTCTTCAAAGCTTATCTGATGATCTGCACGTAGGAGAAGAGAAACCCAATCCAAGAAGCTTGAATTAGTCATTTGATCTTCCATTGGAATACTAGCAGAAGAAAGAGTTAGAACTTTTAAGGCTCGGGGCGCAGGGCGCATGGAAGATGTGTGTAACAGGCTGCATTTTATAACAGGGCGCACAGGAAATGCGTGTTACATTGGGGTTCGATGCGCCTGTGGCGCATGGAAAGATTGTGTAACATGGACGAATGATGCGCCAAAGGAATATAGCGCGGCGCATGGAGGGTTTACACAACATCATGTTACTGCATCGGAGGGTGTGCCAGCGCCTATGTAATCTTTATACTTGCGCGAAAAAGGCTTTTGTTGCATCGAAACTGGGTGCGCTCTTTGGCGCGTGGAAATGGGATGCAACATGGGTAAAGGGTGCGCCAAGGCTTATAGGAGGAAGCGCGGGATTTACACTTGGAGCATGCAAAAGGGGTGCGCTTATGGGCGCATGAATTTTCATTTGTATCGGGATGGCGGGTGCGCGCCATGGCGCGGATCTTTGAGTATGTTGCAAGTCGGATAGGTGCGCGCGAGGGCGCGCGGTCTTGATTATTCAAGGCGCGCCGGTGCGCCTTGTGAAATAAGCTCTCAAACCTCTCTTTTTCTTTCTCTTCCACTTCAAAATTTGCTTGGACAAGTAAGGTTTTCCAAAAACTTGTAAGCGAGATCAAGTTAGCTACAAAAGCGACCCCTTTTCCAGCGAGATCCGGAAAGGGGAGGGAGAGCGAAACAAGCGAGAAGAAAAGATACGGGGGCAGCACGGGTGGAAAGGCTCAAACACATTCAAACTTTGATGGCGCGTGCAAGTTGGCATACACACAAAACCGGACAAAAACAAGCCCAAAGAGCAGAAAACATAAAGCGAGGAAAGGAAGAACCTCTTACCTTAAAATATAGCGAAAATTCCTTGAGCGGGTCCACAACACTGAAAGCGGAGGCGAGGGGTGACAAATCCAGAAAAATCACGTGCTTTGACAAAAGAACAATGAAAATGACATGGCGCGCATAGGTATATATAACAAAATTTGTCATAAATGCGCCAACCACCATTTGAAAAGGCGCGTGAAAACGACTGTCGACAGAGGAAAGCATGCGCCCTTTGGCGCATGGAAGTAACTGACAACAGGAGAATGGGTGCGACTTTGGCGCATCAAACGAGTTGTCGACATGAATTTATGTGCGCCATTGGCGCACCAAAACGTGGTGTAACACGGAAAATACATGCGCCTTTGGCGCACCGAGAAGCGTGCTAACATGGAAAACCATGCGCCAAAGGCTTTTAAGGGGGCGCATCAAAAATTGATGTTGCAAGGAAAAACCATGCGCCCAGCCAAAAAAGGCTCAAAAAGACTAAGTTCAAAAACTGAATTTCCCGGGAAGGGATTTTACAATATTCTGAATGCGGAGGATCCCTAACGAGGGATCGAAACAAAATTTTCGGTATGGTTATCGGTAAAATGCCCTTGTCAATTTTACAGGATAACAGCTGGCTCCTCCTGGGGACTATCCTTGAGTAAAATCAGGGGTAGAGAATCCCAGATGACATGTGCCTATCCATTGGGTACGGAGTCAAAAACAAGGGGGACCGGAGGGAGAACAAAGGAAACACACAACAAACGAAAGCAAACACGCGACGAAAGCAAACACACAACCAAAATAAACTGTACAAAGAAGAGAGCAAGCTCTACTTCCTGAAGATCTTGAGATGTTGCCCGCTGTAGGGAAGCGGGAGTTCAGCTCCATCCAGATACGAGAGATAGAAACTATTCTCTCCATTGAGTTGTTTGATTTTGAAGGGCCCTCTCCACAAGGAGTCAAACTTTCCATGCATACCCTTTGGCTCTCTTCGCTTGTCCCAGAGAAGAACAAGATCTCCCACTTCAAAATCCCTCTGCTTGGCCTTCTTGTCGAAAAGCTTCTTCACGTGATTCTGATGTTCAGTGATCCTGTCGACCACCCTTACTCTCTTTTCTTCAAGTTCCGCAAGGTACATGATTCTCTTCTCTAGAGAACTTTGAAAAGTTTCATCTTCGATAGCTTGTGCCAAGCGAAGAGCAGGAAGTTCCGCTGAAATGGGAAGCTCGGCATCAGTGCCATATAACACTTGAAAAGGTGACATGCCGAGAGATCTCTTGGGAGTAATACGGTCTGCCCACAAAGCGTCGTACAAAGCCTTGTGCCACATTCGCTGGTTTGATTCCACCAACTTCCGTATAATGGTCACTAGGTTCTTATTGCTGGATTCCGCCTGACCATTTCCTTGCGGGTAGTAATCCGAAGCATGGGCTAAAGTTATTCCATATTCATAACAAAAACTAATAACTTCTCGGGAGGAGAAGTTAGAAGCATTATCAGCAACGATTTTGTTCGGGATGCCGAACCTGACAATGATATTTTCCTTGATAAAACTGCAAACCACCTCAGAAGTGGCATGCTTAACTGGTATGGCTTCCACCCACTTGGTGAAGTAATCAGTTGCTGTAAGGACATAGCTATGTCCGGCACTCGATTGGGGATTGAGTGCGCCAATAAAATCGATTCCCCACTGCTTGAATGGCTCATTGATAATAACCGGCCTTAGGGGAAAGGCAGCCAATTTGGGCTTACCAACAAACTGCTGGCAAGGCTCGCATTTCGCTACCCAGGTAGCTGCATCTTGAAAGAGCGTCGGCCAATAGTACCTGGCTCGAATGATCTT
Organism: Taxus wallichiana var. yunnanensis; assembly: GCA_018340775.1. Taxonomy (NCBI): domain Eukaryota; kingdom Viridiplantae; phylum Streptophyta; class Pinopsida; order Cupressales; family Taxaceae; genus Taxus; species Taxus wallichiana. The sequence continues at coordinate 317,180,931 of CM031241.1, read as the reverse complement.
ATGTGCCGTCACGGAAGAAGAAAAATGGCCTCCACAGGCTGAGTTGTGAAAACTTTCCAGCAGTTTTACTTGCTGGGGCTTGTCAACACATCGCAGAAAGATACCATCTATCCCACGCTTATATAAACCGTCATCCCAGATAACATACTTGGCCGCTCTGAGCTTTATAGCACGCTTCTCCTTTGCATTCAGGTGCACTGGGCATTCGCCGTAGGTGAGGAAGAAAGCAATGTCGGAGTACCATTCGTCACTAGTTGCCACAAACAAAACCAGAGGTAGAGAATCTGGCCCTTCTAGAGGGGTTTGCTCTTCATTGGTACAATTTTCTCTTTCATCATGATTTTCTGAACCCTTGTTTTCAGCCATTAGCTGACACAGGCCTTTGCCCCTCACCAGCTTGGTGGGTTTAATATCTAGGTCATATTCCTGGACCTTTGCGATCCAATTCCCTCTCACACTTCCCAACTCTTGTTGAGTTAGAATTGATTTCACCGCTGTGTCGGGGACCAGCACCACCGTATGCGAGTTCAGAATGTAATACCTGAAACTCTTCACCGCTTTAACGACGGCAAAGGCGTGCTTTTCCAATTGAGTCATTTTCAACTCGTGAGGCTTGAGAGGAGAACTCATGAATGCGATTGGAGATTCAATATCCTCCGAGTTCTTTTGCATCAGGATTGCAGAAACAGTATGTTCGGAGGCATAACTATACATAATGAAGTCTTTGGAGAAATCCGGACATACCAGGACCGGTGCATGAGCAACAGAAGTTTTTATCTCCTCAAACGATCTTTTCCCTTCTTCACTCCATCTGAAAGTTGGTGTTCCCTTCATCATGTTCAAAATGTGGCGAGTCTTCTCAGCAAAGTCAGGGACAAAACGCCTAAGAAAATTCACCTTTCCGAAGAAAGAATGAACACCGGTCTTGCTTGTGGGCAGAGTAAGGCTCTGAATAGCCTTGACCCTTTCGGCATCAATCTTTGTTCCTTCTTTGCTAACCACATGGCCTAGCAATTTCCCTTCCGTGACCCCGAAAACAGACTTTTTTGGGTTAAGGGAAATTCCGTGTTCTCGGCATCTGGCCAATACCTGTTCCAAATGATCATAATGATCACTTCGTCGTTTGGAGAACACGGTTAAGTCATCTAGATAAACTACAATGACCTTTCCCATCATGCCTTTGAAAGCAAAGTCCATGGCTCGCTGAAAAGTGGCACCAGCGTTGGTTAGGCCGAAAGGCATCCTGCTATAGGCAAACGTACCCCACGGAGTAGTGAATGCTGTTTTGAATTGATCTTCAGGCGAGACTTCAATCTGATTATAGCCCGAAAAACCATCAAGCATAGACAGCATTTCTGATCCAGTCACCGCTTGCAGAACTTGATCCATTATGGGAAGAGGGTAGTTGTCTTTCAGCGAAGCTTGATTTAAGTTTCGGAAATCTACGCAGATGCGTATTTCACCGTTTTTCTTGCGTACTGGCACAATGTTCGCCACCCAAGTGCTGTGATGGATAGGGAAGATGATTCTTGCGTCCAGCATCTTCTGAATTTCGGCTTGAATAGTGCCCGAAATCTTGGGATTATAATGCCTTTGCTTCTGACGGAAGGCTTTGGCATCTTCTTTTAGCGGTATATCATGCTGAACGTCCTTTGGCTTGAAAGACTTTAAATCGGCATAGGACCATGCCAATACATCCATATATTTTTCAGCAACTTGACAAACTTTTGCTTTTCTCCAGGCGTGCAGCATTTGCCAATGTTCACGAATTGCGGATGTGCCTCTGAACCCATATTGACTGGTTCAGTCTCTGGAGATGAGCCAGGATCATCCCGCCTCTTCTTTTTTACAAAACGGTCGTGCCTGTCAAACAAGCGTTCCAGAGAAACCAAGCCCTTTGGAATTTTATTTCCTTTGAGCTGACATATGCCATCGTTCTCTTTTGATTCATGATTTTGGTCGTTGATTGATTCACGGCACGTAGAGGTGGATCCTTCAAAATACAACTCATCAAAGTTTTCTGCTTTTTCTAGAAAGGCAATGAGATGATTATCATCGTTGAATACTTGCCAATGCTGAGAGTTGTCTGGCACGCTTGGACGGAAAACCACTTCAATGGTGTATTTGTTCGTTTTCAAACCCGGGTGCGGGAGCATGAGAGATGCTGAAACAGCCAACGAATCAGCCATGTCATTTTGGGCCCTTGGAATGGCCTCTATTGAAAAAGCGTCAAATTCCTCAATGCTGTCCCATACCGCATTACGGTAGTGCCTGAGCCTTTCATTTTTCACTTGATAAATCCTTTTGACCTGATTTACAACTAGCTCGGCATCACCTTGGACTTTCAGATTTTTTATTCCTCTTTCTTTTGCAGCTTGCATACCGAGTAACAGAGATTCGTACTCAGCAGTATTATTAGTGTTGAAAAACTGCAATTTGAAAGAAAGAGGAATTACCTCCTCCTCGGGAGATATCAGCACAACTCCAGCGCCACATCCACTAGTCGCGCAGCTGCCATCAAATTGCAAGGTCCAGATCTTATTACAATCCTTTTCCTGAACAAAAACGTCCTTTGTATCCGCCTCGGTGGATAAGAAGTAATTCCCCAACCCTGATGATTCGAAAAGAATTTGGGCTTTTGGGTCTTCAGAGCTAGTGACCAAGTATTTCTTTTGGGATTCCGGCTCCAAAGTTTGCATTACGCCTTTGACTGGGATTCTAGCTTTGGACCAGTCCATGTGAATTTCTCCACCAACTTCGCTGCAAAAGCTCCTTCCCAACAGAATTCCATAGGCTGCCGGAATGTCAGCGACGAGGACGGTCATCTTTACTCTTTTATCCGGGAAGGCCGCAAACGCAAATTGCGCGTCTTTGATTTGGCCAATCAATGGCACTTGCTTGGTCTCCAATGAATAGCATCTGCCGAATGGTTTGGTAAGAGTGAGGCCCAAAGCATGGGCGACTTTTGCCGGCATGACGTTATCGGAAGCTCCGGAATCAATTATACAGTTGCTCAACTTATGGCCGTTGATTAGGAGAGAGAGATAGAAAGGTTCTATTTTGCCTGATGCGGATGTTGAAGCAACATTTATATGGGATTCAGGGGGAGTGGAAAGGATTCCTTTTGGGGAAACCTGTTTGGGTGAAACAGCTTGACTCTGGATGTATTTGGTCAATCTTACAAGTTGTTCGGGGTTTGACTGAAGGTACTCAGCTTCAGACATTTGGATCTTGGTCTTTTTTGCATGATCTATAATATCAAACACGGCCAAGGGTTGCGTTGGTGAGGGAATGAGTCCTTCACTTCGCGGTGGTGGAATGGGATTACTGATCTTAGTAGGAACTTGAGGGGGCTGACTTGGAGGAGAGATGGGCGGAAAAGACTTCTTAGCAAAAGACTTAACAGGGAATTGAGTAGGAAGAGGATTACCTCTTCTAGCAATGGTTGGAGGTGCGTTTGACGCGACCTTCTCCTTCTGTACGTGGGTAGCAACTTCCGCCTCTTTTCCTTGCGAGCGGGTGAAAACAGCATATGATTGTCCGCTTGCGTAGCCCTGAGTACTCTCTTCTTCGTCAGATTCATCCTCGTCAAACTCCATATATCCAATAGTAGAGTCGCCAGTCGGCTCACCGACATCTTGATCATCTTCGTCTTGAAACGAAGGTTCTTCATAATACTGCTCTTCTTCTTCAACTTCGGCCAAAGCATTGACCGGAGGAGCTTCAAGCGCCAACCGTGGAGCAGTCGCAGGTAGACGCGGCCTTTGTGAAGCATGGTTAGGAACAAAACTCCTTCTTGGAACATCCCGGTATGAAGAACTAGGAGCCTGGGCCAACTGCTTCTTCAATGCGAGCAAATCATTCGCCATTTTTTGGAATGCTGGGTCAGACGAAGTGGTAGGTGAAGGGCCCAAGGACTTAGGCTTTGATGATTCCTTTTTCAATTCGCCAGATATTATCAAATTGTCTTCTATCCGGATGGCAGCGGCCTGAGCGAGAGGTAGAGTAGCCACTCGCTCTTGAAGGAGCAAGAAGCTGACTTTTGAGCTCATGGCGTTCATGAAGAAACACTTCTGATTCTCCGGCGTTGGAAGCATGGCAGTAGGGACACGGTTGATTAGAGCATTGAACCGGGCGATAAAATCGCGCATGGTCTCGTTTGCCTCCTTCTTCAGATGAGTGATTCGTGATAATAAAGTGAACGCATCTTCTGAGGGTTTATACTGTCTTAGCGTCATGCAAAGTTGCTGGCCCGGTGATAGATCCGCCGGCAAATGTTGAAACCATTGGTGCGAGGAGGCCCTTGTAGGGTTTCCAGAAAAAGGCGAGCTGACACATCTTCATGAGTCACGTCCAAAATACTGCATGACATAATGAAAGCAGATATGTGGGAATCCGTGCTTTGATTTCCGCTCCCGTCGAATTTAGGAAAATTCTTTCGATTTCCGTGAGGGAGTGCGTGAACTGGATGTGGCAGTGCGAGAGGGCCCATAGCATTTCCCCATGGTACCGCCATTTGAAAAGTTGGAAAAAGCACACGAGCTGGAAGGGTGGTTCCACTGAGCAGCAAGGCACTACAAAGGGATGTAGATGCTTCTGGTAACCGACCTTTTCTTTGTGAAGGTGAGACACTCCTGGATGACCGGCTAGCTGAGCTTAGCGCTGAAAAACGTGCCGGTGTTACGCTGAAATTGTGCCTCTGAAGCAGATCGAAAGTAGGATCAGCTTCTCCTCGGGCTCTCCTGCTGCGCGTAAAAGGTTCACTCGCCAGTGTACCTTTCAGATCTGCAATATTACAGCGCAGATTTAAACTTTATTTTTGGGTGTACCTGCTGATTTTCTGGTTTTTCTGACAAAAACCAGCAGCACGCACTTTTCTGGATATTAAAAATTATCCTCTTCAGAAACCGATTGCGGTTAAATGACAGATGAAAATGAGGATAAGATGGTGGGGAAGATAGTAAGCTGATTTTCGGATCTGATTTGGACTTTTTCAGAGGGTTTCAAACTTTTTTAGAAAACAGTCAAAACTCAGATCTACGGAAAAATAATGATTTCTGTAAAAACTCAGCGAACTAAAGATATGTAAGAAGCCCAGATCTATGACTCTCAGAAGAAAAATTTTCGATTCGGGCACTTTTGCAAATTTTTGGATTTTGACAAAAGCTCAGTTGCTGGTGGCGTGAACTTTGCTGATTTTTACGATTTTTTTTTTTTTTTTTACTACGGCGCATAGATCAGCGGGATCATGCATTCGATCCCAGTAGTCGCCAAAAAACTGTTGGTCCGAAAATCTGTCGCGCGGACAGATCTATGGATAAACGGGCCAACGGTGTTGCAGGGCTTAGCCCCTCTTTGAGGCAAGCGGCGGCCCGGTTTATTGCTACTTCTACTAGCGAGGAACCTATGCAAGTCTCACAGATTACGCCTTCGGGGTTGGGATCTCATCCCGGTAGAGTGTTACAGGTTGCGAAGAGAAAGGAATAAAAGGAGAGAGAGAAAAGCAGATCCGAAGGAAGAAAAAGAAATGAGTTCAAGCGGAAGGGTCGGAAGATCTATGCTTTTAGTTTGGTAAAGCAGAGCCAAACCTACTTGCATAAATAAACAAAGCAATCTTGATAAACAAATGACGGAAAAGTAGATATGAATCCAGCAGATTAAACACATACGAGATCTAACGTAAGAAAGATCTAATGCATAACACACTATTGAGCACAAAGTCTGAATAATTGTATTACTGTTCTTTTCTGTTACAAGAAAGCTCAAAGTCTTTCTCTCCTCACTTCTATTTCTATCTGAAAAATGTTCACCCGAATACAACAAGTATTCTTGTATTTATAGAAGATGAGAGAGAGAAGGCAAAATGGAGCCAACCACTTATCTACAAGATATTTACAAAATATCTAAAGTCATGTTGACTTTTACATTTTTGAGTGGATGACATCATCCCATGATGCAACATGGATGATGTCATCGTTGGCACCAACATACTTGAGATATGGCGAAAAGAAAGTCGGAGAATAGCGAGAGGAAGAAGAAGAAGAGGAAAAAGAAGAAGCTAGTCATCATCATCGTCCTGCGGCCGAAAAGGGGTCGCCTGCTTCTGATGCTGCTCAGGAGATGAGATGTGGAACTGAGCGCGGTATTCCAAGAACTTGCTGATCATTGACCCGAACTGATCCTGTGATGGATCCTTGTGCCGATCACCGATTGCGCCGCCATGAAGTTTCCGCTCTTCTACAAGCTTTTCGGGAAGTTTGGAATAATCTTTCTCCGCCTCAATCAGGAAACCGATGAAGTCCCTGCAAGCCAGCAGGTTATTGATGGATTCGGTATCAAACGTGACTTCTGGCCCTGTTCCTTGAGAAGCTAACTCCTTGAAAATCCGGATAGTATCATCAGCCGTTCTTAAGGTGAGGGAAGGAGTGAGCAACCTTGGATTCATGGATAAAACAATTTTCTCCATTTGATACATCGCATCCAGGGCCTCTTCCTTCACCTTATCTATTTTTTCTAACACAAACTCAAGCTGATCTATCCGATAGTCCAGAGTGGACATAGTCTTGTTGAGGGTCCTTGGGTGACCGAATACTCCGAACTTGACCAAATCTTCGACTGAACAGTCGAACATCTGTTGGAAGGCCTCGTGTTGGAGTCTAGCGTTTTCTAACTCTTCTGATATCGGGACCGCTAATGCTTGAAGCTCCTTATTCGCCTTTTCAATGTTCAGGGATAAGCTGATATATTCGGCGATTACCTTTTCGCTATCTTTGAGAATCTGACTTCTCCAAGCAGAAACAGCCATGCCCTGCTCACCGATCTTTGAATATTCATTGATCTTGTCTTGACTGAGCAGCTCAGGAGTCTCGGCGGCAGTTGTGGGAGGTGCACTTCCCATCTTCTGTAAGGCCTGAAGCAGGTATTTATTCTGTTCTTTCAGCAGCCTTTTCTCTTCTTTGGCTTCTTGAAGCTTTTCACAAAGTGCATCAATCGCGGAACGAGCTTCCCCCTGGAGACTTTCAGAGGACGTCCCCATCGTGACTTGGGTCACTGTGAAATCTGCTGGAGACAGATCCTCTTTTTCTTTGGTGGGATCGGGGTAAGCTATTTCCAGGACTCTCTCACCTGCAGCGCTCTTTGAGAAGCGTGTAACCGGCTTGTGCTTCTTTGCTCCTTTAGCCGGAATAACCGAAAAGTCCATCGGAGCGATGGGGACTTTCCTCTTTGGCTGGCTCAGCTGCTGAGAGATCCAAGCTGGTCCTATTGAAGAAGGACCGAGAGAGCAGGAGGAGGGCAACGGTAGAAGAGGGAAGAAACGTGGAGACACGCGGCGGTGGCATTGAAAGAATAGCCGCGGAGGTGTCCACGGGAGGAAGGAAAGCCAGGGCTGCGAGAAGACATAGGAAGGAAGGGAGCCGGAAAGGAGAGAAGAAATGGAAGGAGACAAATCAGCAAGAGAGGAGAAGATGGATGAAGAAGCAGGGGAAAGGGTAGAAGAAGGGGGAGAGGACACTGACCAAAGTGGTTCTTTGACACACAGGGAAGGAGAGGAAGAGAAGGAGAAGGGACGAAGGAACCTCCGTAGTCGTAGCAACGCCGACATCCTGAGTGGATGGGCCTTCGGGAACGTCCTCCATGAACTCCTCTTCCAAAGTTATGACTTGTTCAGGCTCCGAGGGAAGAGGACTTTCAGGGGCTTCCTCCTGACTGGTGCTTGATTCACCTACTGCACCCTTGCCTTTTAGCTGCTTCTTTGATCTTGGAGGCGCATTACCCAAAGGAGAAGTTATAAAATCTACGCCGAGGTAGATCAATCCATTCATACGGCACCAGAGCTCCGTTCTCCGCATGGTTTCTTTGACCCTCTCCTCAATTGTCTGAGGAGCCTTGCTTCTATCAATAGCCGGGAAGGGCCAATTGTCCCCATCTGTGTTATTATACACCTTGTCTACTTCATCTTCCGAAGTTTGGAAGCCTTTGGGGACGATGGCTACTCCATACTGAATAATTTCTGCCAATGCTAAGCGGGAGTGATCCTGTCTCCTGAGTGCCACCTCATGGATGACGTCAATGTAAATGTCCTCAATTTGAGGGACATGGATAGGATCAAGCTTAGCCCTTGGCAAGCAGCCTCTCGGGTCGAATGTAGGCCTTGCTGGGAAATCATGCTTTAGATTGAGCAATTCTAGCTCGGCAAACATCTCCTTCGCCTTGTGATAGCTGGAACAAGTGTATCGGCCTACTGTGAGGGGGAAAGGAGTTCCACCCTTCTTTCTCTTCTGACACTTCTCATGATATGTGACCAGCTGCCTTGACAATTCCAATAGAACCAGCTTTGGTCCAGCATACCTTGGCAACCTAGTGGGCTCGCCCAAGAAGTTAACCGCCCTCAGATAGGTGAATGTGGGAAATTGGGTGAACAAGGCCCCCCACTTTTCCACAGCAGAAACAGTATTCTTAATTGTGCGGCCATGAGTCAACTTTGGTCGCAGCATGCATATAATATGGTAGAAGAAAGCATCATTGATTTTTGAAAAGTGTTGGATGCTATTCTCCAGCTTTAGCTCTGGGTAGTATTCATATATCTTGGCCTGAGGCCAAGTTCCACTTCGGTGCAGCCCTGGATAGTCCCTTTCAGACGCTGCAGCATACACTACGTAGGAGTTCATATGAAACACTCCTGTTGTGGCAAACTGTTGTATTTGCTCGAAAATGGTGCTTATTATTTCCCAATGAAGCGGCTGATCGGGCAAATTTTTGTTCATCGTCTCCAGGTACCGCAGCATCCATTTATGGAAGTAGTGGGCGTCTGAAAGCCCGAAGACTCTGCTCAGGAAAGTGATGGTGTCACTGAGTTCTTCGGAGAAGTCGCTTCGGTGGATAGTCTGGGGCCACCGGGTCACTACCTTCTTATTTTTGAGGTAGACTTCATTCATTAATTGCATGCATAGGTCCTCATTGCCCTCCCAGGTCTGGACACATTCTTCTTGGGTAACGGCCACGAAGCTTCGGTGATGAGGGATGCCAAGAATCTTTTCAAAATGGCGAGTGGTGAGGTCAATGACCACTTCTCCCTTACTATTTTCGACACACCTGGTGTCCTTGTTGTAAGATTGGGCAACCACCATTATGAACTCATTATTAATAGCGCTGACTGGAATCCCACCGGCGAAATGTAGAGCACTACCCATCAATTTATCCATCCAGGGGCTTCTTGTTACTTTCTGAGTTCTCACCCAGAATTCGTCCATGTCAATGTGGCCCAGTTCAGAATCTCTGACATCCATATTGCATTCCGCCTGAGATTCGGGCATTCTAACCCTTTGGTACTTATACTTCATTTCTTCCTCTGTTAGCTTAGCTTTTCCTCTTGGTTTGGCGGGTCTCTTGCTTGAGGTAGACATGTGTTCTTCAAAGCTTATCTGATGATCTGCACGTAGGAGAAGAGAAACCCAATCCAAGAAGCTTGAATTAGTCATTTGATCTTCCATTGGAATACTAGCAGAAGAAAGAGTTAGAACTTTTAAGGCTCGGGGCGCAGGGCGCATGGAAGATGTGTGTAACAGGCTGCATTTTATAACAGGGCGCACAGGAAATGCGTGTTACATTGGGGTTCGATGCTTTGTGGCGCATGGAAAAGATTGTGTAACATGGACGAATGATGCGCGAAAAGGAATATAGCGCGGCGCATGGAGGGTTTACACAACATCATGTTCTTGCATCGGAGGGTGTGCAGCGCTATGTAATCTTTATACTTGCGCGAAAAAGGCTTTTGTTGCATCGGCCAGGTGCGCTCTTTGGCGCGTGGAAATGGGATGCAACATGGGTAAAGGGTGCGCCAAGGCTTATAGGAGGAAGCGCGGGATTTACACTTGGAGCATGCAAAAGGGGTGCGCTTATGGGCGCATGAATTTCAGCTGTATCAGGATGGCAGGGTGCGCCATGGCGCGGATCTTTGAGTATGTTGCAAGTCGGATAGGTGCGCAGGCGGCGCTTGTCTTGATTGTTACAAGGCGCGCCGGTGCGCCTTGTGAAATAAGCTCTCAAACCTCTCTTTTTCTTTCTCTTCCACTTCAAAATTTGCTTGGACAAGTAAGGTTTTTCCAAAAAACTTGTAAACAGATCAAGTTAGCTACAAAACGACCCCTTTTCCAGCAGATCCGGAAAGGGGAGGGAGAGCAAGAGCAACAGAAGAAAAGATACAGGGCAGCACGGGTGGAAAGGCTCAAACACATTCAAACTTTGATGAAAACTGGCCAGCAAGTTGGCATACACACCAAAACCGGACAAAAACAAGCCCAAAGAACAGAAAACATAAAACAGGGAAGGGGAAGAACCTCTTACCTTAAAATATAGCGAAAATTCCTTGAGCGGGTCCACAACACGACGAAAGCGACAGAGCAGGGGCTGACAAATCCAGAAAAATCACGTGCTGACAAAAGAACAATGAAAATGACATGGCGCGCATAGGTATATATAACAAAATTTGTCATAAATGCGCCAACCACCATTTGACAAGGCGCGTGAAAACGACTGTCGACAGAGGAAAGCATGCGCCCTTTGGCGCATGGAAGTAACTGACAACAGGAGAATGGGTGCGACTTTGGCGCATCAAACGAGTTGTCGACATGAATTTATGTGCGCCATTGGCGCACCAAAACGTGGTGTAACACGGAAAATACATGCGCCTTTGGCGCACCGAGAAGCGTGCTAACATGGAAAACCATGCGCCAAAGGCTTTTAGGGGGCGCATCAAAAATTGATGTTGCAAGGAAAAACCATGCGCCCAGCCAAAAAAGGCTCAAAAAGACTAAGTTCAAAAACTGAATTTCCCGGGAAGGGATTTTACAATATTACGAATGCGGAGGATCCCTAACGAGGATCGAAACAAAATGGTTATCGGTAAAATCGCCCTTGTCAATTTCTGAGGATAACAATAAGCTTAAATAAGCTATAATGAAAATGGTTTAGATTTGGCTTAAACAAGCTCTGAATTGTTGACGTGGAGAGTAACCCAAACAGGTTAATCGTGATATGGTTGTGATATAACTCAAAATGAGTTATGAAAGGATTTGTGTTGGCTGTGATTTGGATAAACACGATGGTGGACAGAATAATGAGTGAACTCAAACAAGTCACCCAATATTAGTTTGATATAGCTGGAAACAAGCTATGAAGGATGTTTTGACGATTGATGATTGACGATATGGGGAGTGAATGCTAGTCACTCAATATCAGTTGGATATAGCCGATGCCAAGCTATGACAAATGTATTGTTGGATGAGGTAAGCTAATGAAATTGGTGTGATGGTTTGATCTGTGTTGTTGGATTGTTTGGATGTTTTCACTTGGTATTAAATTGGTCGAGAACTGATTTTTGTGGAACACAACTAGGATCCGAACTTTTACAAGGAACACATTGATATCAGCCAAGTTTTATGATAAAAAAAAATGCTAAACTATTGTGTTTTCAAACGTGCAAGCGATCATGTGGATTCAATTGTTTTGGCTTATGAGGTAACTTCTTGAGAATGATCATTGTTTCATGCGATCATACAAGTATCTTTGTGAAATGGTGGATGCAAGCTATTATTACTCCAAGAAGATGCGTCCTCCGATATACCCTAGTCCCGATATAACTAATTCTATACGGGGGGACGGAGGTGGTACGGGGAACCCTTAGAGCCTTTGGAGGAGACTCACCAATTCTTACTTGCACTGTTTGAGTGAATCACCACGCCCGAATGCAGGTGTTGTGAAAAGGTGGAAGGTGATGGAGGGATGAATGTGTATGGTGTCCTTATAACTCCTGAAGATTTACGGGGGACGATGCCGAGCTTCGTTGTTACTGCCTATTTAGGCGTGACTCGCATGCTAGCCTGCACGACAAAGCATTACTCTGTGAAGTGAAGAGAAGCGGCGAGGTAAATACCGAGACAGTTTGTGATGAGACTAGGTCTCAAAGTGCAATGCAAATGCAAATGTTGTTGGTGCGTGGTAGTCAAGTCCACGTCACGGTGTAGCTTTGGTGGTGATGAAATCCACCTCGTCTACGTGCAAAAACAATATGATAAAGTGATTAAACGCAAGGTTCTTTCCAACTTGAAATAAATCACTAAAGAAAATAATTGCGTACTGGCGTCTTTTTTTTTTAGTTTGATGGTAATTGTCTTTAAATGGTGGTATTTTTATGGGATTTTTGTTGTTTTTGTTTTTGTTTTTGTTTTTGACAATATTCCAAAGCAACGCGGTTCTACATAAAACAAATTAGTAGTTATCCTGCAAATGAAATGTTAGAAAAGTGATCGTGGTTGTTTTTGATTTGCAGATCGCTCAAAGGTGCAGGAAAAGAGCATACACAACCAACGACCAAAAAAATATTAAGAATATGACAAAGGAAAATAATTATTAAAATGACAGGTTGAAAAACAAAGCTAGAGGATCCTGTAATGTTAGAACAAGAAACTAAAAATTGTGACCGTTTTGATTTTCTAGATCGCTTGAAGGCGCGAAAGAAAAGAGCATATGCAGATCAATTAAAATAGTTTTTTTTTTTTTAAATATTAATAATTATTGCAATTAATCATGATTGCGAAATAGCGATAATGATTATGTTCACAAAAAAGAAAAATGATGAAAGAAGAGGGTGAAAATGTTACTGAGAAGTGTTTTCATGGAAAATTTAAATGTAAGGCAAAAAATTAAAAATAAAAATTATTTTCTAAAGCTTGAGTGGCCTCACGTTTCTGATTTCCAAGATCACTTTTGAAGTGCGAGGAAAGAGCATACGTGTGAGGATGTTTCGTGAAATAAAAATTAAAAAATAAAAATAAATAAAACTATAATTTTGTTGTTTTTTTGTTAAAAAGATAGGTGTTAGAAGAAATGAAACCAAATTTTTTTGTAATTCTAAATCTAAAAATTATTTTTCATTGCATAGATATTTTCAATATCTTTCCGTTAAAAAAAAAATGAAGTCGAGAATGTAAGCTATGAAAAATACACTTTTAATAAGGAAATAAAATACCAATAATCATACCTCCTCCTTCGCGTTCTGTAGCAAACCTCAGAATGGGCTAGGAAACTTGGATTGAGCCCTAATTTTGTGATATGTAGGTGCTTTTCTTCAAGACGGAGCAAGACCTTCCTGCAACAACGATCCTCTTACTTTGCACTAGATGGGAAAAAGGATTATGAGGCTATTTTGGCATTAGGACGAGGCAAAAGGATGTTCTTTGCTCAAAGGATGCAAGAACTTAGATATGGCATGCAAGCTTATTCTCCGTGTCTTTAGAGGGGAGGGGTAAGGTTGTATTTATAGCTTGGGGGAGTGATTAACTTAGATTAATTTAAGTAATCATGGTTTGAAAATGTGGGCAAGATTAAGTGGGTGGTTTGAAAATGTGGGCAAGATTAGGTGGGTGGTTTGAAAATGTGGGCAAGATTAGGTGAGTGGGGGCCACGAAGAATGGGTGAGGATTTGAATTATATTTTTAATTCATAAGTGGGGATTTTAGGTGAGTGGGGACCACGAATGGTAGGTGAGGATTTGAATTTGAATTTTTAATTCAATAGTGGAAAAACATGGAGAATAATGACATGTGGTGAGGATTAGATTATTTTTAGATTTTGAAATGGATAATTAATCAAATTATATTTGATTAATTCAAAGTGTATTTTGTGGGAAATGAGGAAGGGGAATTAATTGATTTAGGATAGATGTGAAATTGGGGTGTCTACAACACTAAATTCAACAGTAGAATGGTCGAAGATACAAGGAATTAAGGGGTTCGAGCTCGGAGTTTACCATTAAGCAAAGCTAAGCGATAAGTTCTTGATCCATAAGTGTGAGTGATAATGTAAGGCCCAATCCAATTTGGAGCAAATTTTCCACGTTTTCTCTTTTCTAGTTTGGTTACATGTTGATTCTCTTTGAGGAAAAGATCACCAACCTTAAAGGTACGCTCATGAAGTCACTTATCATAAGAACGCTTGATGCGCTTTTGATAGATTTGAAGGTGGTCGAGAAGAGTAAGACGACGCTCGTTAAGAAGCTCCAATTGGGCTAACCGCTCTTGGTGGAAATCATCATTGGTGAGAATATCCTGAAGAGATATTCTTAGGGAGGGTATTTGTATTTCGAGAGGCAAGACAGCCTCGGTACCATATACCAAAGAAAATGGGGTGGCATTAGTGGAGGTACGAATGCTAGTCCGATAAGCCCAAAGGGCAAAAGGGATATGATCAGGCCAATTTTTCGAAGAATCATTAACAAATTTCATGAGAATTTTGGTCAGGGTTTTGTTAGAAGCTTCGGCTTGGCCATTTACTTGTGGATAGTACGGTGACGAGAAGCTAAGTTTGATACCAAAGTTGTCACAAAGGTCTTGTAACAACTTATTTTTGAAAGATTTTCCATTATCTGTTATCAGGCGATGAGGAACACCAAAACAACAGATAATGTGATGGTTAATGAACTCTATGATTTTTTCTTTTTTGGTTGAAATGAATGGAATGGCCTCCACCCATTTTGTGTAATATTCGGTTGTTTTGATTATCCATTGGTGACGTTGCGAAAGAGGGCGGATGAATCTCCCAATAAGGTCTAAACCCCATTGTGAGAAAGGCCAAAGATCTCGTGCAACTGTAGTGGATGGCTAGGAGTATGTTGAAGGTTGGCATGTTACTAACACATAACACAACACTTAACATATTCGTAGCAGATCGTTATTAAGTGTAGGCCAATAATAACCTAGGCGAAGGATCCATTTGGCCACGACAAGGCCACTAAAATGTCTACCACAAAGACCGTCATGGACTTGTTGGATGGTATAGGTGACCTCCACGCTGGTTAGACATCGAAGGAGGATGCCATCAAAGCCATTTTTATAAAGGAGTCCCCATGAAGACATAACGAGAAACACGTTTAAGAAAAGCACGTTTCTTAGTACTCGTTAGGTCAAAGCGGGAGAACAGAGGTTGTGAGGTAGTCGTGAAATTGGTGATACCAGATATCCTGTGAATTAGTAGACACAGTATTTATCATACAAACATCCAGGGCGGAGTAAGATGGGGCAAAGAGTTGTTGGACCAAGACGAATATGTCAGAGTCAGTTGGTGAGGCAGGAATTTGCAAGGCTAAGCAAGCCATAGTATCCGCAAATTTGTTAGTGGAGCGGGGAATGGTTTGGATAGAATAATGAGTAAATAAGGTCAAAAGTGAATCCACGTAGTGTTTGTACTTTTGAAGTTCCTCATTTTTACATTGGTAGATGCCCATAACTTGATTGACTACCAATTGAGAGTCACCGAAAATGTTAATAGATTTAACACCTAAGTGTAACGCGACCTAGAGACCCAAAACAAGGGCCTCGTATTCTGTTGTATTATTAGTGCAGGGGAAATTGAGTTAGAATGAAAGAGGCATAGGCTCAGCATCAAGAGGAATGAGAACAACGCCAGCCCCTGCGCGCGGCGGCATTTGGATCCATCGAAGTCATTGGATACGACTCCTCACCGAGTGAAAGAGTGGTGATGAGTTCATCGAGGAAGTAAAATTGGTAAATTGTTCCCAGGTAAAGGGGCTTAAGCGATTTGGTGCTGCAATAGTTTGTCTTTTGATTGATTTTGGTGTACAAACTCAAGGTTGAGGTCAGCAAGGAGCATAAGCCATCGGGCGATGCGTTGGTTTAGATGAGGCTTGGCATACATATAATGGATGGGGTCCGTGTTGGTGATGACGAAAGTTTTGTGATTCAGGAGGTAGTGTCGGAGTTTGGTGGCCACGAATGATAGGGCTAGGCATAACTTTTCTACATGTGTATACCTAGTCTCATAATCCACCGAGTACGACTTATATAATAAGCGGCTTGTTCTCGATACTCGGAGTCACGATGTGCGAGCATGGCTCCTACAAAGACATGGTCGGTGGCGAAAGGTAAAGGTAGAAAGGCGATCTTCCGAGGTGGGATAAGCACGGGTGGCTGCAAGAGATAGGCTTTAAGAGCCTCAAAGGCTTAGTGGTATTCTTCGCTCCATTGAAAGACAATGTCCTTTTTAAGGAGATGATGGAAAGGTTGACATCGATCCGAGAGTTGTGAGATGAAACACCGGATAGATTGGAGTTTGCCCTGCAAACTACGCAATTGTTTGAGGTTAGTGGGTGGGGGAATTTCTAGGATAGCTTTGACTTTAGCTGGATCGACCTCGATGCCACGCAAAGAGACAATAAAACCAAGGAGTTTTCCCGAAAGAACACCAAAGACACATTTCTTTGGTTGAAGACGAACACAATATTGTAACAGGTGATCAAAAATAATGGTTAAAACATCGAGATGTTCACTGCGATGTTTAGATTTTCCAAGAAGATCATCGACATAATCCTCAAGGATAGTGTGCATAATGTCATGAAAAATGTAAGTCATAGCCGCTGATAGATCGCACCAACATTATTAAGGTGAACGGCATGACACGATAGCATAAGGTTCCCCAAGGAGTTATGAAGGCGGTTTTATGTTGATCGGCCGGGGCTACCAAAATTTGATTGTATCATGAGAAGCCATCCATGAGAGAAAGAATCTCATGACCGACAGTGAGATCAACAAGTTGATCAATACTTGGTAGGGGAAATCATCCTTTTGGCAAGCGAGATTAAGGTCCCGAAAATCTGTACATATCCGAAGTCCCCCCGTTGCTTTAGTGACAGGTACGATGTTAGAAATCCATTGAGGATAGTCAATAGGTAAAATGAAGGAAACAGAAAGGAGTCGTTGAAGTTCTTCTTTGACCAAGAGGGCAATGTGTGGATGCATTTTTCTCAGTTTCTGTTTAACTGGTTTGGAATCGGGTTTCAAGGTAATGTTATGGACAGCAATGTCAGGATCGATTCCTGGCATGTCAGCGTAGGACCAAGCGAAAGCTTGGCTGCGAGCACGGAGGAAGGTAGTGAAGGCAGTTTGTTCTGATGCGGTAAGAGATTGTCCAATCTTCACAATGTGAGGATCATCCTCGGTGTGGATGTTGATTTCTATAGTCGACTCATTCAACATGGTTTGAGTATCAGATGGCAAAGCGCATTGAATATAAGAGTCGTCCGCACCAAGGTAAGTGAGGATGGAATCATCATCCTGGAACTCAACAACATTAATTGAATGCGAGTTCTCTTCAATCATGTCTGGATATAGAAGGGGAAGAGAAGATGGGTCTTCATTATCACGTTGATAAGTGAGAGGACCCAGGAAGATAGCATTTATGAAAAAAAAAAGTTAGGAGGGATAGATTCAGGGTCTATCGGCTCTGTGGGTGACGATGGCAAAATGGGTGATAATGGTTCGGAAGGGGTGACTTCGTTGTCTTCCTGGATACAATGGATAGGTGGTGTTTTTGGTGTAGGTGGTTCAGAGAAGCCAAGACCATGGCGATCCTTGTGTGTTTGCATGTAGTTATGGGATGATCGTATGTTGGCCTTGTTCATAAAGACTGAAACCGAAGCCCTTCCAAGCACAATCGCGTCAGGAAGGTGAGAGAGAAACAACGATTAGTTAAATATTGAAAATCAGATTGGAAAGGAACCACGCCAAGAGGAGGTTCAGGGGTAACAGAAGATGTATCGACACCCCCATACATTAAATTGGTACGGCAATTAGGTGGTCCGTAGGAGATTACTTCCCCCACACGACGGTCATAGGTAGGATGCGCATGTAACTGTCCGTACTCCTGTGGGGTATGGAAAGTGCTAACGTTATATAGGCGATACTCCCCCAACGTAAGGTGTTGGAAAACATCAACTAAGGGATCTGAGGTTGGGATGTTGTCCGTGGGAAAGGAAGTGGAATTGGCGGAGGCGAGTTTCATTGGTTGAAGGTGTAGGTGTGGTTGAGATGGATGGTTGAGGTGTGGTTGAAATAGATGGTTGGGTTGGATGAATGGGTGTCTTGACTGGTACAAGCATGTCATTAGGGTGATATAACATATTGCAGGTTTTGAAGGGGGGAGGGTCAGCTTTTACGGTGTATAATTTCCCTCGTACTCGAATTTTATGCATCTATGTAAGGTGGAGGGAATGCATTCCATGCTTTGGATCAAGGGCAGCCTAACAATATGTTGTATTGGAATTATCCCTCAAGGACATAGAAGAGTTTAGGTAAAGTACGTGGCCCTACATGAATGTTAAGGATCACGGTGCCTAAGGTAGAAGTAATAGCATCGTTGAATGAACGCAATATGGTGGGGTTGGCACACATGCAACTAGAAGGGATATTCATTTGTTGGAATGCTTTTGAAGAGATGATGTTTAGAATAGCACCCCGTCAATCATAACATGACGTACTCGGATGTCCCGGACGTAAGCTGAAATGAAAAGAGCAGGGGTCAGGATCTTCTGCACCAAAGTCAACAATTTCATCTTGAGAGACTTGATGGCGGCTTGTTGTGCGAAGACGAAGTGGTTGGGGCGGTAGGTTGTTTGGTGAGGGAAGCAACGTGATTAGGTGTTAAAATGGAGGCAACAAGGCGAGGTTTCGTTATGTAGGACCTCTATCCCTTGAAGGATCTCAATGAGGGCTTGTCAATGAGATTGAAGTTTGAATGAGATCGCATGCAAAGTGTCATTTTTACAAGTGATTGGTGAAGTTTGTTTGATCATGGTACGGTGGGAAACTCAATCGGAGAGACAGGTAGGTAGGTCCACGAATAACCACTTTAGGTGGTGGTGCGATCGGGATGGTGAATGGAGAAAGAAAGGCCACAGTGTGCTTCCTTTAGCTTTCTCATTATTTTTCTGCCCTCGAGTACCAACACTGATCATGTTGATCTTGTGAACACGAGAGGAGGAAGACAGTAGGGATAAATCATGGGCTTCGAGAGGTGGGGTTGTAATAATGATAGATCTTGGTGAGGCGGGGACAGGTGGTATAGGAGAGGAGATTGAAGCTAAAGGTTTCTCCCTTCGTAAGTTGTCTTTTTAACCTTTCTATCAGAGAGAGGAGACTGACGAAGGATGGCTCTCAAAGCTTTGCATCCCTCTACATCATGCCCTGGTGTGCGGTGATAAGCGCAGATTTTAGACTCATCATAACCTATAGGTCGAGGTTTAGATGGATCATAAGGTCTAAGTGGAGGTAGGGAAATGGTCGCATTCTCCACCAACATATCAAGGATCTTGGCGTAAGATCCTTTGAGTGGGTCAAAGTCAGAGGAAGATGAGGGTATTGATTGGGTGGGTTTTGGTAATGTTTGGGTATGGTTGGTTCGTACGGGTGGTGGTTTAGACAAGGGGTATTGATGAGTGGTTTTAACTAAACATGGCTTCTTCAGTGCAGAAGTCATGTTTAGCTGGTTAGATGCTGAGGCTCCAGATGACGTGGTGGTGGGGAACAACCACGAGAGAAAGTGGGGTGACGATGTAAACAAATCCTTTGATGATGGAGTTTGTTTAGGGTTGATAGATGGACAGGATCTCTGTATGGGTGTAGAAAGTGCAGTCGTTTTAGAGAAAACGCAGGAGGTGTGATGTATTGAGGCAAGGTGGAGGGGTGAGGTCCCAATATGGAAGGTAGGTGTGATGGCGAGGTTTTAGTGGTGACAAAGGCGAGGATTGGGTTTGAGGAGATTGGATTTGTCTCTAGGTGGATGGATGGATTTATTTTGGATAAATCCAACCGTTTAGGTGGGTGCGTTAACCTGGGTATTGGTGGAGTCCAGCGTAGGGGAAGGTTTGGTTAGGTTAATAGAGGTGGATGAGGTATTCGGTAGAGATGAGGGGGGTGAAGATGAGGACATAGGCATTTTGAGTTTTTGTAAACACTGCGGGTATATGGTAGAGGTGTCTGGATTGGTCATCTGCATCTAAGTAGAGCATGGTGTACTCAAGCGTTCCCATAAAACCCGTCTATCTTCCGGGAATGAAAATCTTGGTGTGAATTGGAACTTTGATATGGAAGAGAGGTGTGTTGTGATCTGGTCCACTATGGGTGTGATGCAGGGGTAAATGAGAATCTGCATCAATGGGTGTTAAGAGGTCAACCGGTTGCTTGAAAATATTTAGGTGATGAAGAACTAATAGGTAGAAGGGCATGTTTGAGGGGATCCATCATGATTAAAGAATGTGGTGATGTTGATTCGAGAGGTTTCTCTTCTAAGGATGACGAACAGTAAAGCAGTAGTCTTCTTCTTTTATAGCAAGAGTGACGGAAGGAGATGTTTGGGAAATAGATAAGTTAGATAACATCCACTCACAGTCTTGCAGGGATGTGGTGTAAGAAGGCTCATCTATGAGAAGAGAACTCTGGCGGTTGATTCCTTTATGGGTAAAGGAATGGTAAGGATATTGTCTTGTCTTGATAGTGGTGAAGGGGATTCGGGTCCCTGTGTTAGTGAAAAGGCTTGATTCAGAATTTTCTCAATAGAGGCTTTTGGTTGAGAGTCGAAAACTGCATGGATTTCATGAACACTCTCCTCGGCTAAGATATCTTGGTTTACATTACTGTTAGATGAGTGGTTCGGGAATGGTTTGTTGAAGATTTTCAAATTTCGGTTAGCAGGGGCATTAGGATTATCGAGGGTTATATCCCCTGCATCAACCATTTCCTGCACTATGTTTTTCAACATCTTGCAGTTTTCGTGACTGTGTCCCTTTACGCGGTGAAAGTTACAGAAGTCATTTTCTTTGTACCAAGAAGGTATAGCGGGTGGAGTCAAACCTAGAGTGAGGTTTAACAGGAGGCAAGGTGATAGCTCCGGCTTTGAGCAATTTTTCCAAGATGACACCATAAGTTTCTCCCAAGGGAGTGTAATTGATGGGCTCGTTTTATACTTATAGGCGGTTTTTGGTGGGGTATTAGACGGTGCTTGAGATTTGACCATCACCGCGTGTACAGCTCCTTTTGATTTGAAGCGGATCGATGTGTGAGAATTGGTGGTCTGGGTTTTTGGTGGAGTCTTGGGTTCGAAAATTAGGGTTTTTGTTGTGCAACCGCAATTTCTCTTCCTCTAAGGCTCGAATCTCTAGTTTCCGAGCCATAGTAAAGGCCTCATCAAAGGTGTGGAAAGTTTGAATTTGGAGGGTAGGAGAAATGTGCTTAACGCAAGCCCGCTTAAAGAGTTCGATAAGTTTGGCCGAGGCAAGGCATAAGTAAGTTGGTTGATGAGGCCCCGCCATCGTCCAACGAAATCCTCGATAGATTTGTCTTCAAATTGTCAGATGGCATAGAGAGTCGGTGATAGATACTTTCTTAGCAATATTAATGGAGAAATGATCCAAGAAAGATTGGGCTATTTGGTTAAAAGAGAAGATCGAGTGTTGGGTTAAAGCACTATACCATTCAAGGCGGGTCTGATAAGGACATGGGAAAGGTGCGGAGTATGAAGGCATCGTCATGAGCAATCAAATAGAAAGCATGTCTAAATGATCGCAAGTGTTGTTGAGGATCCTCCTTACTATTAAAACGAGTGAATTTTGGTAACTCCCATTGAGGAGGATATAAATGAAGGGGGATAGACGGATGAATAGGCTCTCGACAAACTTGCTCGTATGTCGAAGTGCTATGGCTTCCTCAAAAGCGAAGCTTCAGATTTTGCATTTTGTCCATCATTTGTTTGATGAAATCCGTGGTTGGATGAGATGCTGGTGCGGTTGTTGTAAAAGGTGGAGGATTGGGCCAAGGGCCTCCACTAGACAATGGTGGGGTTAAATGTTGATAAGGTATTGAGGACGAATATGTTGAGGAGACCGAATAGGGATGTCCTATATAAGGTGTCGAAGCCACCGGATAAGTGTGTGGAAATGAAAAGGTGGGCGGAGCTTGAGAAGGAAAGCTCGTGTGGATAGGTGGCAGAGAGCAAGTTATGAAAGGGGCAGTCGGCGAGAGAGACGAGGTAGGAGCAGTTGGTGGTAATGATATGTGGGGCCCAGATTAACCAAAGGAAAGCCAATCTGTGTCGTATGAACCTCTGAAGCCACTGAGTTGGGAGACGGGGCCAAGGATGAAGAAGGTAAGGTGGAGTTATTAGGTGGAGAAGGAGCTAAATGAGCAGCTATACTGATAGGCATACCTACGAGAAGCTGACCGTCGGGTGTACGGTTAGGGGTATGAGACAAATAGTACTGTACAGTGCTAGGATTAGCATCCAAAAATTTGGCAAATTCCTTATCTCCTACAGGGATTTTGGGAACCTCACTGGTGTCCGTAGGGTTCCCCATAGAATGTGAAGGGGGTGATTCAGGCAAAGGCACAGAGCAGGCATGTGAAACCATGGCGGCTTGTTTCAGTGATAACAACCATGGACAAGAGTACAGTGAGGGATTCAATCTATCAGAGAAGAAATAGCCACGAGAATGTTAAAATCGGTAGGTTGTTGGTTTGTCAGGGACTGTAAAAGACAGTAACCGATATCGGTCTACTAACCGATGGCGGTTAGAGTTAGCCGGCGTCGGTCAGTTAACCAATGTCGGTATAATAGGACTGGTGTAAGAAATTGTAAGAAGAAGTTTGTTGATTTGAGTTTAACAATTCTTAGTACATCTATCTAATTGTTTCGAAGTGATCAGCGATAGTATAGGGAGAGAAACAGAGCTAAAAACAAGCAAGATGTGCACGCAAATCAAGAGACTAACCCTAGGATTAGTTTAAATTATTGTGGGCTTATGTCTTAGACACAAGATGATGTCAATCCTAAATAAAAGACTTAGGGGAAATGTCAAGTTTGTTTTGGCTTATAAGGTTACCTCAATCGGGCGGAGGAATACCGCGGAAAAGGGGGGATGTTTGAGCTGTTGTGTTGATTATGTCGTGATTCGGTATGTGTTGTGCAGTGAAAGTAAGATTAATTTCTTGTCAATACCGTGGATATCACCCCCATGTGTACGACCTGTTACTTAATCTATGTTCACTAGAATTGAAAATAGCAAGCAAGAATGTGATGCACGTGTTTTAAACCCAAATCAAAAATGATATTCAATGAAGCAAAGGAGATAACTTTCACTAATGCAAAGATGTGAAAGCAAGGCAAATTCTTTTACCAAAATAACAAAATACCTTGTGAATATCTAGGAGAAGAAAACAGCAAGTATGCTCCCTATATGAAAGCAAGCAAGAATCAAAGAAACCCGAAATGGGTCCCACCGGGCGTGCCAAAATGTTTCGCAAATAATGTTTGATTCTTGGAATAGAGTTGCTTCTATCCTTTTATTTTCTTGAGAAAGCAGATAAGGGTTAGGGATAGGAGGAATACCTGTTGAATGTTGGGAGGGCATGCGCGTACCGTAGAGAGAGATCAGATCGACTGCGAAGAACTCCTTTTTGTCTTGGAAGGACTACCTGCAAGTAAGAATACAAGACCACCAGATTTTAATTAGACGATAAATGAGGGAACTGCCTTAGGCCCAGGAAATATTGGACTTCCTTTCGAAGGTGGTCAGCTCCCCTGCTAATATGAATTAACACAAATGATTGTAAAATCACAATTTAATTGCCTCGTTAAAACAATAGAGGAAAGGCTGGTTTTTGGTTTTGAATCACAGTGACCGATGTCTCGACACCGACACACTGCACGATTGGGCTTTGATAACCGATATCGGTAGGGGCAATATTTTAGGGATTTTGGTGAAGGTTGGTTGTAGGGTGGTTGTGTTGTTTATAAGGTTGGTAAATGAGTGGGGTTAGGTAACGGGGTGATGAAAAGGACTCGAGAGAGTACGTGGGAGGGTGTTCTTGGGGTAATGTAAGGGTAGAGGAATGATGTTAGATGTAGTGTGTTACGTGTAGTAGATCTAGGAATAGACTTATAATGGCCGTGATTGAAGTTCAAGAAATGTTATTAAAGGACATACAAGATACTACTTACTCTGGTTATTGATGAGGATGCAGGTCCAAGGACTGTGATGACGAAGGTAGAACTCGGGTAGGATGATCTCACAATCGAGAAGATGAGCTATCTTCTCTCCCAATGTTTAGATGAGTGTCACAAGGCTCTAGTTACTCGGTTGCGATCTTGGGCTTGATGTCCTCCTCTCTGCCAACTCTTCTTGTTTCTTCACTTGTCTCTGCTCGTCTGAATAAATTCCCTGATCCTCCAAATGAATTTCCAGATCCTTTGTTTTTGGTTGGGGGAGCTCATTTGAGGAACCGATGGCGGTTACATAACCGACGGCGATCGAGTAGAACCGACATCGGTTAAGTCAAAGTGGGCTATTTTTAGTAAAATAGCCAACTTTCCCTCCTTTTCTCCCTAGGGATTAATTGTGGGCTCGGTCAAGTCATTATGAGGTTGGTTAGGCTACGGGTGAGGAGTAATTAGTCATGAGTGTGGATGTAGACCAAGTTATAGGTCTTAATTAGGTTAGTTTAGGTTAGGGCTAGGTCATGATGAGGTGGCAGGCTTGTAAATGTGGATTTATTAATTATAAGGTAATTAATAAATAATTGTGCAAGGTTTAGGTGGTGAGGTTAGGTTGTGAAATGAAATGTGGGGCACAGAGTGTCGTAAGACACAAATTTGGTGTCTACATTAGCCCCTTGTTGTCGTGTAGTTTTGTCTTGTAAAAAGCTGCACCATGACAATAATAAGAAGTGGTTACTCTGTTAAGGGTATAGGTAATCCCCCTCAAATCTATCGCGGATTAAGGCGACATGAAATCGGGATAGGGTTGATAAAGGGTGACCAGTGTTGAGATGATGGTAAGATGATGGCGTAAGTTCAAGGAAGCGAGACACACGTTGGAATGCGAGAGTGCGACTAGGGTACATGATTTCAAGAGCAAACAAGCAATTCATAGGCAAAGGTCGATAGTTTATCCAAACAATGGTGATATAATCCTGGTATCTAAGGCATAAGAAGTAGCTCAGGGGATATAACGGGTAAGGTACAGAATGTTTAGGCATGTTTGGCAGTACAAATGGTTGGTTTGGTTGAGATAAACGTCACGGTCTCGGTCAGGAAAAGTTGGTTGGTAAAAATATTTATATTGGTAGGGTAATGTTGTTGGTGTTGGTAAGGAATTGGCGATGTTGGTATAGGTATAGGTGAAGTGAAAGTTAGCTTACCCAAGTGGTAGGAACTATGTCTTGATTAAGGTCAACACATAATCCTAGATTTGGGTAAAAGAGGGAAAAGTGTTTCGTAGTTGAAAAGAGCTAAACAAACCACATAATAACATAGAAGGAGCTTGAACCCCTAGGTACCTTGCATAGACGAGAAGTCGATAGGTGAAAAGAGTTGTATAATCACAATATATCGGTTATATGTCACGTCCCTTGAGTTTTTGTTTTGAAGAATGGTGAGGTGAGGTGGATGATATAGCTAGGCGCAGAGAATTTGTTATAAGGTGATTATTCTGACGAAAGAGAACCAAACCTAAATAGACAAGTCCATGACTCAAAAGTGCTTTTGAATGCGGCTTTTATTTTGTTGAATATAGACTGATCGATGCGGGAAGTCTACAAGGGATATGTATTTTGTTACTCTTGAGGTCTTCACGAAGCTGATCAATGCGAGAAGCTTCTGATAAAGGCTGACTGTGTATAGCTGTCCTTCAAGGGAGCAGTCTATTTATAGTAGCAGATGCGGCATTTGTGTATAGCTGTCCTTCGGGGGAGCAGTCTATATATAATAGCAGCAATAGTTTGGCATATAGCTGTCCTTCGAGGGAGCAGTCTATGTATAATTTAGAGGTCTAGATGTCCGTTTGGCATAAAGCATCTAGTTTTGTAGGAAGTTTGACTCAAGAAAATCCCATAAGTGTTTAATTAAGAATGTGTCATTTTGATACTTTGAAGTCATGGACTAGACTAAAAAGGGGAAGGCATCTTTAAGGGGAGGTGATAATCAAACCATGTGAGCTTGATTTGATTTTGAGATGTAGGAAACAAAGTGTATGCGGTGGTAAATGAGCTCAAGGGACGAGCACAAGGTAGATAAGAAGTGATATAACACTAAATTCAACAGTAGAATGGTCGAAGATGCAAGGAATTAAGGGGTTCAGGCTTAGGTTTACCATTAAGCAAAGCTAAACGATAAGTGCCTGATCCATAAGTGTGAGTGATAATGTAAGGCCTAATCCAATTTGGAGAAAATTTTCCACGTTTGCTCTTTTCTAGTTTGGTTACATGTTGATTCTCTTTGAGGACAAGATCACCAACCTTAAAGGTACGCTCATGAAGTCGCTTATCATAAGAACGCTTTATGTGCTTTTGATTAGATTTGAAGGTGGTCAAGAGCTGTAAGACAACGCTCATCAAGAAGCTCCAATTGGGCTAACCGCTCTTGGCGGAAATCATCATTGGTGAGAATATCCTGAAGAGATATTCTTAGGGAGGGTATTTGTATTTCGAGAGGCAAGACAGCCTCGGTACCATATACCAAAGAAAATGGGGTGGCATTAGTGGAGGTACGAATGCTAGTCCGATAAGCCCAAAGGGCAAAAGGGATGTGATCAGGCCAATTTTTCCCAGAATTATTAACAACTTTCATGAGAATTTTGGTCAGGGTTTTGTTAGAAGATTCGGCTTGGCCATTTGCTTGTGGATAGTACGGTGACGAGAAGCTAAGTTTGATACCAAAGTTGTCACAAAGGTCTTGTAACAACTTATTTTTGAAAGATTTTCCATTATCTGTTATCAGGTGATGAGGAGCACCAAAACGATCAGATAATGTGATGGTTAATGAACTCTATGATTTTTTTCTTTTTGGTTGAAATGAGTGGAATGGCCTCCACCCATTTTGTGTAATATTCGATTCTTTGTGATTATCCATTGGTGATTTTCTTTTTGGTTGAAATCACTAACCCTTTCTATATCAAATCTATCACTTGTCATTCACCTCCTTACTCTATGTTGGGATCATTCTATAGGATTCCGATTTAGAAGGACGCATCTCGGGATCATATTAATATGTTGTTTTATATCCCTCTTTGAATATAACCCATCTAGTAGCTCATTTGGTATGACATATAAGTATTATTTTATTACCTCTGTTGCCACAATGGGTATACCGAATGCCTTTATTTCCACCTTCTTTATATCAAAGAATAACACCAACCCACTTCTTCCATTTATGCAACAAACTCCTTTATATCCAACAAGAACCCGTTCTTCTCTTCTTCCTTGAAGGGTTGTTTCGCTCGGAATGTTTCTTACGGGAATAGAGTTGCTTCTATCCTTTCATTCCTTTTAGAAGCAGATAAGGTTAGGGCTAGGAGGAATACCTGTTGAATGTCGAGGTGGTGTGCGCGTACCGTAGAGGAAGATCAGGTTGACTGCGAAGAACTCCTTTTGTCTTGGAAGGACTACCTGCAAATAAGAACACAAGACCACAAGATTTTGATTAAACAATAAATGAGGAAAGCGCCTTGGGCCCAGAAATATAAAACTTCCTTTCGAAGGTGGTCGGTTTCCCGCTAATATGAATTAACACAAAAGACTGCTGCAAAATATCAATTAAATTACTTTGTTGAAACGGGTAGGAGAAGGTTGGTTTGGTTGTAGTCGGGTAACCGATACCGGCCTTTGTAATCGATGTCGGTGAGGTTTAGGATCCGTAGGTTGGTTGTTTTGTGGGGTGTTTGTATTGTAGGGTAGCTATATTGTTTGTAAAGGTTGGTATATGGGTGATTTTTAGGAAATGAGGTGATGAGAGGTAAAAGAATGATAGTTAGATGCAATGGCACGTTGAGTAGTGGATTCAGAAATGGATTTAGGAGGACTGTGATTCAAAAAGCATAAGAAATGTTATAACAGAGGACATGCAACATGTGACTTACTGGTTTTGACGAAGATGCAAGTTGATCTCCTTTGCTGCAAACTCTTCTGGTTTCTTCACTCGTCTCTGCTCGATCAAGTGAAGATCTGGATTCTGTTGATCGCTCCCAATGATCTCTGTTGATTCAAAAATCCTTCCACCTTTGATTTTGGTTCGGGGAGCCCATTTACAGGGAGCCGATGGCGGTTACGTAACCGATGGCGGTCGAGTAGGAACCGGCATCGGTAAGGAAAAAGTAGGCTATTTTTAGTAAAATAGCCCACCTTCCCTACTTTTCTCCCAAGAGATCAGTTGCGGGCTTGGTCAAATGACTAGAAGGTCGGTTTTGGGTGAGAAAGGGGTCATTAGTTATGGGTGTAGGTGTGGACCAAGTTATGGGTCTTAATTAGGTTAGTTTAGGGTTAGGGCTAGGTCATGATGAAGTGGCAAAATGAGGTGGTAGGTAAGGTGATGTGGATTTATCAATTACAAGGTAATTAATAAATAATTGTGTAAGGTTTAGGTGATGAGGTTATATTGTGAGATGAGATGCGGGTCACAAGGGGTCGTAAGACACAAATTTGGTGTCTACATTAGCCCCTTATTGTCGTGTAGCTTGTTTTGTAAAGCCGCACGGACAATAATATGAAGTGGTTTCCTGTTAAGGGTATAGGTAATCCCCTCAAATCTATCACGAGTGAGATCGTGTGAAATCGGGATAGGGTTGATAAAGGGTAAATGGTGTAGAGATGATGGTGAGATGGTTGGGTAGGTCCAAGGAAGCGAGACGCATGTTGAAATGCAATAGACGACTAGGGTACATGATTTGACGAGCAAACCAGCGAAGTGCATAGGCAAAGGTCGATAGTTTATCTAAACAAGGGTGATATGATCCCGGTATCCAAGGCATAGGAAGTAGCCCGGGGTATATAACGGGTAAGGTACAGGGAATGTTTAGGCATGTTCTGGCAGCATCAAATGGTTGGTTTGGTTGAGATAAACATCACGGTCAGTCTAGGCAAAGTTGGTCGACAGATCAAGTCAAGAACCCTAATCATGCTAAAACACGAACAGGTGAGCTCGATTGAACAAAAAACTACAGGATGGGTGGATAAAAGTGTATGGTGTTGATTTTGGGTAAAGTATTGAAGTGGTACGGCCGTGGGTCGGGCCGAGTTGTTGGGTTGCAGCCTTGGGTCGGGCCAGAAGGGTAGAGTGAGGCCTTGGGTCGGGCCGGTTGGTTAGGGCGAGGCCTTGGGTCGGGCCAAATGGTTAGGGTGCGGCCTTGGGTCTGGCCGAATAGGTAGGTTGAGGCCTTGGGTCGGGCCAAATGGTAGGTTGAGGCCTTGGGTCGGGCCAAATGGGTAGGGGAAGGCCTTGGGTCGGGCCGGTTGGTTAGGGCGAGGTCTTGGGTCGGGCCGATTGGTTAGGGTGAGGCCTTGGGTCGGGCCAAATGGGTAGGGTGAGGCCTTGGGTCAGGCCAAATGGGTAGGGCTAGGCCGTGGGTCGAGCCGGTTGGTCGTGGCGAGGAGTTGGGTCGGGCCGGTTGGTAGGCGAGGCCGTGGATCGGGCCAAATGGTTAAAATGTTTGCATCAAACGGTGAGATAGGCGATGTGGGGGAAAAGGACAAATAGTAAATAAGGGCAAAATGTTGGGTAAAAAGAATAAACCGATATCGGTTGTCTATGACCGTATACGACAGTTAGATAACCGACGCCGGTTTCTAGAAGGCACGATCCGATGATCGACGGGCCCAGTGAAAACCTATAAAAAGAAAAATACGGCCGGTCATTGTCACTTTTGCAATTTGGAAACCAATTAAGTTGTCTGAGGTGGATTTTGGATAGTGGTGCATTTGTTGGCTGAGGTGGCACTAGTTGAGTGGAGAAGTGAGTTGATTGGTGGGCCTGAGTGAGTAGCAGGCAACATTTGATTGGTAGAGGACCCAGCAAAGCAAAGTTTGACCCATGGCACAGGCAGGAGGAGCAGGAGGGGCTGGACCAGCTGGACCACCACCACCCATCCCACCACGACGACGTGTCGTCGTACGGGTAGGTTCGAAACTCTTTAATTTGTGCATTTGAATGGTATTAAGCTAGATTTGGGGTTTGGGTAGGAATGTACATTTTTTAGGAAATAAGTAAAAAATGGAAATAATTGGAAAAAGGGAGAGGGTAGATAGGCAATTTAGGTATGGTTAGGTGATTGGTTGGTTGGTAAAGGTATTGATAGTAATATTGGTAAGGTAAGGTTGATGGTGTTGGTAACGAATTGGAGATGTTGTAAAAGGTATAAGGGAAGCGAAAGTTAGCCTACCCAAGTGGTAGGAACCATGTCCCGATTAAGATCAACACACAATCCTGGATGCGAGGCAAAGAGGAAAGATTGCTCCGTAGGTGAAAAGAGCAAAACAAACCACACAACATAGAACGAACTTGAAGCCCTAGGTACCGGTGCATAGATGAGAAGTCAATAGGTGAAAAGAGTTGTATGATCACAACCTATCAGGTGTACGTCACGTCCCTTGAGTTGAAACAAATGGTGAGGTGAGGTGGATGGTATAGTTGAGGTACGGAGAACTTATTACAAAGTGAGTGTTCTGACGAAAGAGAACCTACCCTAAATAGACAAGTCCATGACTCAAAAGTTCTTTTGAATGAGGCTTTTATTTTATTGAATGTAGACTGATCGATGCGGGAAGTCTACAAGGGATATTGATTGTTTTATTCTTGAGGTCTTCACGAAGCTGATCAATGCGAAGCTTCGATAAAGGCCGAAGGTGTGTATAGCTGTCCTTCGAGGGAGCGATCTATTTATAGTAGCAGAGATATGATTTTAATGCATAGTTGTCCTTCGGGGAGCTTGATATATATAATAAGAAAGCAATAGTTCGGCATATAGTCATTTGTCCTTCGAGGGAGCGATCTATATTTAATTTAGATGACTAGATGTTCTTTTGGCGTGAAGCATCTAGTTTGGTAGGAAGTTTGACTCAAGAAAATCCCATAAGAATACGGCTTATTTTAATACTTTGAAGTCATGGACTAGACTAAAAAGGGGAAGGCATCGTTAAGGGGAGGTGAGAAGTGATCTTGATTTTATTTTGAGATGTAGGAAAACAAAGTGTATGTAGCGGTAAATGAGCTCAAGGGACGAGCAGTAGGTAGATAAGAAGTGATATAACACTAAATTCAACAGTAGAATGGTCGAAGATGCAAGGCATTAAGGGGCTCAGGCTCAGGTTTACCATTAAGCGAAGCTAAGCGATAAGTGCCGATCCATAAGTGTGAGTGATTATATAAGGCCCAATCGATTGGGAGCAAATTTTCCACGTTTTCTCTTTT
>CM031241.1:317125139-317149754 GCA_018340775.1 Taxus wallichiana var. yunnanensis | reverse complement strand
TATATGGCACCAAAAAAATCATCTACAATAAGAGTGAAAGGGAAGAAGAAGAAATGACCCCGAGAGAAATTTCTCAAAAATGCAAAGATCCGTAAGGGGTGATAGAGGCCAGAATGGGATTCCTACATCCGGAGGAGCAAGATCAGTGAGTAAAACTACCGTACCATAAAAACAAGAAAGATCTAGATGCATTTTTAAACACGAAGACAAATAAGCACGTAAGAGGATATGCCGGTGTATGACAAACCGGGAGATGCTATTGAAAAATATTGGAGTTTACCAATTATATGAGCTCGCTACTTTGGTAAGTATGAACCCTTATACCAATGGTTGATGAGTAGGGTACACGAAGAATTCTTCTACTTTGCGCAGGATGCAAAGTAAGGATCTTAGCCACACTAATCTTAACAAAGTAACAAGGTTGAAGGGCATAGGGAAGATCTAAATGGTGACTTAATAGATAAGGCTACAATCCTAGAGACCAGGAGGGAGCCTGGGTACACCAAGGGTCCGTGCGGAATGGATATCAACAAACTAAAGAAGTACCCAGTAGTGCAGGAACATGCACACCTTGTGAAAAAAATGAATGACCAAGAGAGGGGGTCATAGGTAAACATCATGTGGCTACACATTGCAAGGAGATTTCGCATGGAGTGATCTACAACATCTCAAGTTACATTACAGAAACTATCATTAAAGAAGTGCGCTCAGGAGGAAAAATTAGTTTCGGGGCTGTTCTATTGCCTCTAGTATTTATGGAAATCGGGGTGCCCGATGGGCCAAAGGAGAAAATCTGGGAGTATCCTATGGAGAACAAGTCACTGCAGAAAGATTTAGCAAGTACTTGTATGAGGGATCAATGACCGAACCAATCACATAGAGGATAAAACATGGTACGATAGACTCGCATGAAAACATTTGAAGAAGAATGGCACATACCAAAGGAGTTACCTTTGGTAGTTGGGAAGGCAATATAGTTCACAGTATACCAGCACTTTTGCATCATGCGGTTCACCATGAGAGATGGAGCATGGAGCCCATGGTGCAAATTACCCTATGCCTTCACAACAAGGTGTTTTGAGACATCAATTCATAGGTTTTCAGATACACAAAGACTAATCTTCAATGCAGACAAGGTAGATTATGACTACCACACATTGAGAAAAACTTATGTGTATTTGAGACGGGATGCATACATTGAGAGGTAAATCTCGGATGTATTGAACATAAAGTTGGTAAGCTTGGTAGTTGGATACATTGGAGCAACAATTTTGTACCTCCAACTCAATCCCAAGCTTGAGAAAAAAAAATATGTGGAGAATGAGTTCTCTCTCCGAGGCAGCAAAAGGTAAGCATACAATGGAGAATATACCAGCACCTAAGCCCACAGAGACAATAGAAGTAGAAGATGAAGAAGATGAGTGTGAGGATAGTGGTGGTTTGGAGCATAAGAGTAGGCAACCATCGACAAGAAATAATCGAGTGTGTGACTACGCCGCCTTAGGGGTAGGAAGGAGAAGATGAGGATCTAGAAGCAGTACAAGGAGAGCGCCACTTCAAAAGAGTATTCAAACGAACAATAACTCAAGGTGATACTCAACCATCATTGTGCAGATCACGTCGAATCTCTCCATAGAAGGAGACAACTGAGAAGAGAAGAAGTAAGTAGAATCTGGATGAGGAAGTGGGAGAGTATGAGGAGAGCATGCCAAGATCTCCTAAACCTCATGAGGATGAGGAAGAGCCAAAGGATGAACAAATGAAGGATGGAGAAAAAGGAGAAAAAGAGACAACAGAAACAACGCATGAGAATTATTAGGGCATAGTAGAACAAGCTCCGAATCTTGAAGCTCAAGTTCCTAAGGGGACAAGATCGAGAAGAACAAGTGGATAACACAGTGCATCGATCATGGGTTATGTTGAAGACACGTGTAAAATTTTTGTGCCCATTTTCGAGCACAAAGTGACACCCAAGGAGTTGTATGGTTGGGAGCTGATGGATGAGGATATGGAAATAATGTGCATAAGAAAGCATCTATCTTGGTTGATGCACACATACATGGACGAGCCATACTTTGATGTATATGAAGAGTCATGTGTGTCGAGAAGGTTAAAGAAGGCACCTCAGAAAAAACATATAATAATAAATCCTATTGTTATGTCTGATGAGAAAGTGAGCAATGCATTGGTGAAGGTCTCCATAGAGGTGGCATGCAGAAATATGGATAAGGCTGCAACCATTAGGGCACTGTGAGAAGAGATCAAGGCAAAGGATACAGAAATAGTGCACCTAACACAAGAAAAAGACTTGGAGCAGAAGAAGAAAAATTCCTTTATCAGCATGGCAGAGGCCATTGGGGACCATGTACTGAAAGCACGCCCACATCTGGAGTCAAAGGTAATAGAATAATTCCCCTCAGCAATGCATTATGTAAGGACCTTGGTAGACTTAATACTTTAAGAGGAAACCATGCACATACCTACAACAAAGAATACCGAATAAGAGGCAGAAAGGGCAAGGTCTGTTGTGATGAGAAATGTTTCATCTTACAAAAATCTGTTGCAAAAGCTGCGGGAAGAGTGAAGAAAGAAGACCAGGCCTTGAATATCTATACATCTCTAGAGGCACTCATCAAGATAAAACCCATGGAGGAGGACAATGAAGTCCTAAAAGTGATGAAGGATAATAATTTGGGCTGGTAGAATGATTAGCACTTGTCAAACAGAATTGCGAGGCCCTTGCAGTAGCATAAGAACCACATAAGGAGTGGCTAGATGAGCTTAGGAAACTCATCGCGTAAAATATGGACTTATTAGAGGAAAGAATGACTAACATGTCTAGCATTGTGTTGGTCTTGCATAATGAAAAAGGAGAGATTACACAAGATGAACTGGAGTCCATTGTTCGGACATTACGAAAAAGTAGAGGAAGCATTCACTAAGTGGCAGAACTTGGAGGCTGAAATAAAGGAAGAATATCCCGAATTAATTCTTCAAGTTGAAGCAGATGAAGCTGCAGAGTAACATAATTCTTTTATTCATAAGATTCTTTCTTATTCTTTCCATTCACATTCTTTGATTCATTTTGGAGACAACCATTTCCGGGGTGGAAATGCAATTAGTGTGGGGTAATGTTGAGAAGATAATACTTAGCAGAAGGCACACAAGAGGTCCGCACTAGAAAATAGGGTGTGTTCAAAGGTGCAAAAGGATAAGGGAAACACCCACGCAGAAAATAAGTTCATATTTCGGGACTTAGCCATTTTCACAGTTGAGGATATAGTTTTAGAGATGGCATGTAGAGCACACAAACAAGATGCAGACTTACGCGCCATGCATTGGCTATTTTTGGAGGATCAGATACAAAGCACTTTACATGGGTGCAAGCTAAGAATAGATTTACCACTGATAGTTAACTAAAGGAAGTCTATTGTTAGCGCACTTGCATGTGTAGCTATTTTTGTAAACGGCATGTACATAATAATAACATGCGACCTATTTTGGGATTGGATAAGCGGTGAAGGGAAATTCCCCACCCTTATAAATATGTAGTGAACTATGAAGCGAGAGGATGTATGGATGTAGAAAGTGGTAGAGAGCTATGATATGATATATGTAATGACCGGATTATTGTGAGATTACACTATCATATTTATGCGTATGGGCATAGGATGCCATTATTGGAAGAAGCTTTTGGGTAATTTTCATGTTTAATATAATGGAGGTTATTGACTGAATCAAAGTGTTAATCCTTTGTGTAATTGATTCTTGCATGTTTGATTCTACCATGGTTATCATTTAAGTCTGTTGTTCCTTAGATATAGATCGAGTATGCACTATAAAATACTATAACAATTATGGATTTATATGTTTTAAGTCTTCATCATGTTGACATCCCTGCAACAACCCTAAAGAGGGTTTGATACCTTTGCGTGTTTCAAGTGAGCACTCATTCTAGGTGAGTGATGTGCCAAAGCATGCCAGGATCTTCTGGTAAATTCTAGGATGAATCAGTTTTCCTATGATCAAGGACATATAAAAGGGTGGGGTTTTAACAATATCACTTACTTGTTTCTCTTCTTCTTGAAAGATGTTGATAGCAGAGCATGATTTGTGGATAGTTGGATCAGCATGCAGAAGTTAGGACAGGGCTTCATGTAGTAGATCACATTGAGATGGAATGGTTAGGGCATCCCAAATTGTGACATTTATGTTTGTCTTCTTATTCTAATCCACAATGCTAAATAGAAACCCCGATGACTTGTGCATTTGGGGTACAATGATATCCTTTCTTAACTATTTAGGCGTAGAAGCAAGGGCTTTATCCGAAGCTAAGGCATGACCTACCAAAGGAGGGGCATGCACTACTTTAGGAGGAGATTTGCACAAGACCTATTGTGTAGGTACTTAAGCACTTTTACTATTGGATGCCCCGGCCGCATCTTTACGCTTATGAGGGTTGGCTTGTGTTGATGGGAATATGACTTTCGCACCTAACTCTAGCATCCTCTTCTTGTATCTTGTGTTGTCCATAACTTGGGCACGTGGTCTATTTATATCATCCACTACTTGATTGATCGACGCATTGAGAGGAACTCAAAGTACAAAGAACATCAAATTGGAATCGAGGAAACCTGGCATTCCTTGGTTTTCTACTTGATTGCACTTATTGAAGGATCACGAGATAGAAACATGTTGGATAATATATGATTGCACGCGCAACATGGCACAATGATATTGATTATGAGGCATGTTTCAAGGGAAACACCATTATGACTCCCTGCATCAAATTGTTCGAACTTCTTGCATTGGGTGCTTTGGAAGAGGAGGCATGGGAGGAACAACTTGCAAGGGTATATTTGTGTTAGCATGTCATCTATCGTTCGCTGGTTGGGAGCGTATCTTTTGTTTCCATATTGGTTCCACCAAGGCTGATTGCTTTGGCTATGCACCTAATTATAACTGCCTCTATAGGCTTGCTCCTGTTGTTTCTCTAATGATATGAACTTGTTTGAAAATTTTATAATTAAGGTCTTTAATTATTCATCTTCTTTCGCCACATTGAAGAGTAGGAAGTGGATGTAATAGGTTGCACACTTTTCTCGGGAATAGGAACAACAACCACATAAGGCTAGGGCGTGTCGACACTAAAAGTTTCCTCCTGTAATTTCTATTTCATTAATGTATGTATTAGGAATAGGATGTTGTTAAGTATAATAAGTAGTGGCATCCGATATAAGATAAAGATGCTTAGGTGTGGTGCCGGCAATAAAGTAGAGTATGGTATAGTAACGATTAAAGTATAAAATGAATGTTGTGGTAAAAAGTAAATATTTGTCATAAGTGGTCTTGGTAATGTTAAAATTTCAAAGTTAGGGTAAATGGATAAGTAGGGTCTACATGATTTAGAATTAGAAATATTATATTTGTAATAATGACAAGGAGTGATGTCATAAATATTTTGTATATTAAATTTGTGTAATATCTATAAAGGTGGAACCCATGTGAGATGATAAGGTTTATCTTATCTTAGAAGATAAGCCTACATGTAAAGACAAGAGTTGAGGCATGGAATATGATTGGCCGGAAGAGATTTCCTATCCTATCTTAGAGATAGGGTGGATAAGCTTGAATTTATATAAATAGAGAGGCCACCCCTTCTCATTTATCATAGAATAAAGTTGTAATAATTATTTTATGAATAAAGGATTCATTGTGAAGGTGTGTTAAGGAAGCCATCAAGATGAGTAATTGTGAAGTTTCTCCCATAACTATTGTTGGAAAATAAGTGGAGTTGGTAACACTTGGAGTAATTCATGGGTGAGATTGTAACAATTTCATGTTAATAATATAGTTCTGAATTGTATTTTAGATTTGTCATCATTATTTGATGTCATAGTTAGTGGTACTCTTGTGTTATGTTTGCTATTGTGTTTCCAGATTACTATCACCAAACAAAAATATGTGCATTACTGAAATAATAAGAGCACAAGGAGTTCTCGGTGAAATATTATTAGAGTCTTTGGATTGGTGTTGAAATTTTGGTTCCGTCGCGGGACCATTCTTCGTTGGTGGATTTTACGGAGAAATATTCCCACTTAGTCGAAATCATTTGGAGGGTAACCTTGTTTTTACCGTGCGTAGTGCATAGTAATTACCATGGTAAAATCAATTTTTACCATGAATAGTATTTACCATAGTAACTTCACTTTTTACCATGAATAGTGTTTACCATAGTAAAGTCATTTTTTACAGCAGTAAGTCAAATTTTAACATAATAAATGCAAGTTTACTGTGGTCATTCCTATTTTCGTAGAAAGGTGTAAAGTCACTTTCTATTACAGTGATTTTAATTATTTGTGCACATAAGTCTTTTTATTGTAATTACGGGTTAGAATTTCAGTGGTTACTTTGGAAATGGGAAAGATTCTTATTAATTCAGTCCAATCTAATGAATATGCTCCCTATTTCATTCAAGAATTTAAATGATATTTCATTTGTAATGGCCTCATAAGAAGGGAACAATAAACTATATTTTTCCTACCTTTTTGGATGGTTCAACTCTTAGGTGGTTTAAAACACTAGGTGATAATGTTAAAAACTCATGGGATTTATTAAGCGAAAGTTTTCTTGAAGAATTTGGTGAATAAAAAAATATGTAGACCTAATGATCGAGATCACAAAGCTAGCCCAAGGAGAGAAGGAGAAGATAATAGATTATCATGCTCGTTTTCTAGAGCTAAGGAAGAAGATCGATGCCCATATCCAAAAGGAAAGATTAGTGGATGGGTTAATGAATGGTATGGATAATCTTCTTTGTAAGCACTTAATTCTTGGGATGAAGCTAGAGATCAGAAAATGAGTGAAGTATGACCGCCCAATGACCCTCAAACAATAAAATGAGATTGCAAGAAGGCAAGAAGAAAGCATGGAAGAAGATCCCAAAGAAATTGTACTAGTGAAGTGGACAGAAGATGAAGAAAGTGAGGTTGATGTTTCGGTCATGGATATCCTTCCAATCACACCGACTCATGAACCCATAAAATTATCGAAGAAGAAATTGATGATCTTCTCAAACAATTGAGGATTGATGATGTTGTGATGGAGAGTGAGAAGGAATCCTACCTCCAGCTCTTTTGAAGGTACATGCACTTATTCAATTCTAATTACAAGGAACTCCATCAAGTAAGTTGGGTTGAACATTCTATTGAACTGGTAGATGGTACTAAGGCCATAAAGAAAATGCCATATATAATGAATCCTAATTTCTCCAAGACCGTAAAAGAAGAAATAGATAAGTTTCTTGATGCAAGATTCATATTTCTTTGTGGAGAATTAGAATGGGTTTATCCCATTTTGATCTCAATAAAAAAGAACGGGAAGCTACACATTTGTTTTGATTATTGAAATCTCAACAAGGTAACAAAGAAAGATCATTACCCTATTCCATTTCTCTAATAAAATCTTGGACGAAGTAGTGGCCAAGAGTGTTATAGTTTTTTGTAGATGGCTAGTGGATA
Organism: Taxus wallichiana var. yunnanensis; assembly: GCA_018340775.1. Classification (NCBI taxonomy): domain Eukaryota; kingdom Viridiplantae; phylum Streptophyta; class Pinopsida; order Cupressales; family Taxaceae; genus Taxus; species Taxus wallichiana. The sequence goes on along the minus strand of CM031241.1, from coordinate 317,142,234 downwards.
AATATTAGCTAAATATTATGTTCACCACTCCTTGGGAATGTTTTCTTATAAATTTATGTCATTCAAGTTGTGTAATGCTCCAACAACATTCCATCGCTTGATGAATAAGGTGTTTGAACCCTACATTCGAAGTTGCATTAGAGTATTCTGGATTATTTTTGCATCTATGGGAGAAAAATAGACCACCGCACTGAGATGGAGATAACATTTTCAAGGTGAGATGAAGCACAAGCCTCACTAAACCCTACAAAGTGTGTCTTTGGATGTTCTAAAGGTGTTTTGTTAGGTCATGTTGTATCTAGAGATGGTATTAGTACCGATCACGATAAAGTTTCAAAATCAAAGAGTTACCATTTACTATGAATATAAGTAAGTTGATATAATTTTTAGGCCATGTGGGTTACTATAGAAGCTTCATCAAGAATTTCTCAAAGATTTCACAACCACTAACCTAGTTCTTGAAGAAGGATGTTACTTATGAACCAGGAAAGAAGGCACATGAAGCTTTTGAACAACTAAAGGAAGCTTTGGTGTCTTCACCTATTTTAAAGAATCCAGACTGGAGAAAGCCATTCATTTTGTATATTGATGCTTCAGATGCAGCACTAGGAAGTACTCTAAGCCAAAAGGATGAAAATGGGAATGATCATCCAGTTTACTTTAGGAGCAGACAAATGATCAAGTCTTTGAGGTAAATTATACCGTGAATCGAAAAAGAGGCTCTAGCTATCATTTTTGTTGTAAAGAAGTTTATAAATTACTTGCTAGGGCAGAAATTTACAGTGTAATAGATGATCGGGCTCTACAATATATTGTAAATAATCCTAACCCATCATGAAGGATAACAATATGTATAATTTTTCTACAAGAATTTTAATTTGATATTATAGATAGGCAAGAAAGAAGCATGTCAATGCAGATGCACTCTCTCTCGCCTATAATGGTTTTAGGTTTGTCTTGTGATGATAATGATTTCCCACATGAAACATTGTTATCCCTTGACACAATCCCTAGTGAATACATAGATATTTGGAATTATCTAAATGATTTCAAGTTTCCTAATGGTGTCAATGCAAATACTAAGAGGAAGATTAATCAATCCAATCGTCCATATTCTATTCTCGCATGGTGTATTATTTGAGATAGGGCCTAATGGATAGTACAAAGAAGGAAATTAGACGTGATCAAGAGGAGCTACTAGAATAATTCCACAATGGTGCATGTGGAAGACACTTCTATGGAAAAATTACAATAAGAAGGATTTTGGATGCAGTTATCATTGGCTAACTCTTTTTAGAGATTGTTATAATTATTGTAAGACATGTGATATTTTTCAAACACATGGGAACCGTAAGACTTCATCAGCTCCATTATGCCCTATTCTTCCACTTGGTCCCTTTGAAAAGTGGGGAATATATATTGTAGGTCCACTTCTAACTACCCCATGACAAAATAAGTATATTGTAGTTGCCATAGATTATTTAACCAAGTGGGTTGAAGCTAGGCCCTTGAAAACAACTTCCATGGATGAAGTGGCAAGGTTCATGTATGAACACATTATCACCATATTTGGTTGTCCATTAGAAATTATAATGATCAAGGAAGCCACTTCATTAATGAGGTGGTAGAATCCTGTAAACAACTTTTCTATTAAGCACGGGAAGGCAACAAATTACAAGCCAAGCACAAATGGACAAGTGGAGTGAGAAAATTATGTATTGTGTTAAATCCTAGCAAAAGATGCAGCTTTTGTAGGTACATACGTGGGATAAAAGGATTCATGAAGCATTGTGGGAATATAGGGAAACATCAAAGTCAACAATAGGATACTCCCCATTTCGGTTGGCTTATGACATTGATCCAGTTCTTCCTAGTGAGTTTGATATTCCCATTGTGAGAGTTATGAAAAATGAAAGGATGGATGAAAGTGATTCGGTAAAAGAAAGGTTGGTACATCTTCATTTTCTAGAGGAAATGAGGGAAATAGTGAAGGATACAAGCTATAAAAATAAATGGAAGTAGAAGGAGTAATTTGATCAAAAGATCCTCTAATCTCCATTTCAGGTGAAGGATTTAATCCTAGTATATGATTCTTGATACAAAAGTGGAGGCATAGAAAATTTCTTCCCAAATCGATGGGGCCCTATAGAATAGTAGTTGTGCATGAAAATGGTACATATCGACTGGAGGAATTGGATGGTACTCCCATTACAAAATGGGTCAACCGTGAGAGGTTAAATATTTTTCAAGCACCAGCTTCAAAATGTTCATAATAGTCTACTCGAGGACAGAGTAGAAGCTAGGTAGGGGAAGATGTCAACACTAAAATTTTCCTCCGTAATTTCTATTTCATTAATGTATGTATTAGGACTAGGATGTTGTTAATTATAATTAGTAGTGATGTCGATAGAAGATATAAATGACTCTATTACGGTGTGCGCCAATAAAGTAGAGTATATGTGATCAAAGTACAATAGGAATTTTGTGATAAAAAGTAAATATTTTTCGTAAGTGGTCTTGGTAATGTTAAAATGTCAAAGTTAGTCTAAATGGATAAGTAGGGTCTACATGATTTAGAATTAGAAATATTATATTTGTAATAATGACAAGGAGTGATGTCATAAATATTTTGTATATTAAATTTGTGTAATATCTATAAAGGTGGAACCCATGTGAGATGATAAGGTTTATCTTATCTTAGAAGATAAGCCTACATGCAAAGACAAGAGTTGAGGCATGGAATATGATTGGCCGGAAGATATTTCCTATCCTATCTTAGAGATAGGGTGGATAATCTTGAATTTCTATAAATAGAGATGCCACCCCTTCTCATTTATCATAGAATAAAGTTGTAATAATTATTTTATGAATAAAGGATTCATTGTGAAGGTGTGTTAAGGAAGTTATCAAGATGAGTAATTTTTAATTTTCTCTCATAACTATTGTTAGAAAACAAGTGGATTTGGTAACACTTGGAGTAATTCATGGGTGAGATTGTAACAATTTCATGTTAATAATATAGTTTACAGTTGTATTTTAGATTTGTCATCATTATTTTATGTCATAGTCTATGGTACTCTTTGTCTTATGTCTTCTATTGTGTTTCCATATTACTACCACAAAAAAATGTTGTGCATTACTAAAATAATCATAGCACGAGGAGTTCTGGGAAATATTATCGAGTGTCGATTTGTGTTGACAGTGCTTGTGAAACTTCTAGGAACAAGGGCATAGGTGGTCTAGGAGTTATATTTCTAGCTTCAATAAGACTATTTTTTTCCTTACCGCAATATTATAAGCAATTGGTAAAGTCCTACCTCCCATGGATTAAATCATGACCGAAATATCATTGTTCAATGTCCTTAGATAATACAAAAGGGATTATGTCCCAAGTCTTCGAAATGTAATGTTGAAATCAGTCATATGTTCATTGGGTGCCCTCCTTGTTGTTGTCGGTTTTACACCAAAGATAGGTGATTTGACTTATCTTCAAAATAATTATAAAGAGTTGTTCCCATCTCATCCCAGGTGGTGATATATCCAAGTCTTAAGCCTCAATACCATTGAAGCACTTTTCCTTTGAAAGAGGTTGCAAGTAGCCTGACTGCTACATCGCCGTGTGTGATCAAGTAGAGTGAATTCATATTTGCTATATCTTGGATATGTTCCTGAGGGGTGACTTGATTCTCACCAGTAAAGTATGGAACACTTTTGAGCGTGCCATTTGGAATATCATTTTGGAGCTAAAACCAGGGGCTTCCTTTGGTAAAATTTACAAAGTTCCTCATAGGAGGAGGTGGCTGGTGTGCCATTAAAGGGCACACTAGTTATCTGTTGTGAGAAGTTGAATGGGCACAACGTGCTAGAGATGAATATATGTGTGCAGGTTTTCTAAATCAAACTCTTCTCTGGGATAACTAGAGGTACTCAAAAAAATCTTCAACTATTGTACTTTTCCTTGTATGCATTCTTCATGAAAGGCACTCAGATCTGCAAAAATAGAGATCTCGCTAATGTTGGGAGTCACGGATGTCTGAAATAAGCCTCCAAAGGCTAGAAATACTAAGTCCACACACCAAAACTTAGCAAAGTGAAATTTAAGCTTTCAATGCTCGTCCCACTAGGCTTGCCAAAAACTATTGATCGTTCAAACTTACACTCGTATCTCAAAGAACCGAGTCGTTTGAGAAAACAATGGAACCATCTCCAAGTTGTGGGACCTTGTGCACTTGAGATGGATCTCTCGGAGAAGGATGGTTCCTCTATATATTTCTACTGCTACTCGATAATTTTAATGTTGTAATGAAATGCTAATATATCAATACCAAGGGACCATGGATAGAAGGATAATACGAAAAGGAAGCTACACTAAAAGGTGATAGCACTAGAAAAAGAGGGATGAACACTATCTATTATGATAAAAATGAAGGGAATTGTGTGAAAGAAGGCTAGTCATGTGCGACATGACTAAAACATATTTACCAGATCAGTTTCATGGAACACAACTAAAAATGGAGTTGTAAGGGACGTAGAGTGACACAATGAGCACACAATGTAAAAGAAAGGCATAAAGAAATAATACAAACACTCTTACGAAAGATAATATTCATAAAAAAATGCCTCCATTACTTCTAGAAATGCATAGAGAAGTTACAATGGTGAAAGAGGCCGATATCCACATGCACAAACCATATTTAGAGGTGTGCGACTCAAAATATAGAAAATATGAAATCCTTAGCAAAAGCGTAAGGATCTCAAAAATGTCCCCACATTAACAAAGAGCCCAAATCTTATATTTATAGATTATTCGATCGAAGAAGAAGAGAAGAAAGAGAGAAAAACCCATATTTGAAATGAAACCCTTTGAAAAGAAGCATTCAATGCCTAAAAATATGTCAAATGTGCTTCCCGTGTCCTGCATTTGGCGTGTTAGAGAAGGAAGGAGGGTGGATCAGATTAAATCAGGTGGTTGGAGTAATCAGATCTGCTCATTAATGTCCATAACAACGTTATTTCATTTCTCACCTACTAGATCTGCCAATAATTTGAATATGAATATCTAGCACTGTATCCCATGTTAGTAGTTGTCTCGCACATGCAAGACACGTGGCACACACATATTAGCTGAATGGATGGCCAACTATGCTAAAATTATTTTTGTTTCGCCACATGTCACTCATTGATTTTTTTCAAGGATTCGGTGCCCTATTGGCATGCTTTGATTGATTACATGTGGCACACTTAAGTGTGTCAGAGAATGATGTGACATGAAAAGGCACAGAGGAGGGTGAAAAGATATGTGTGTGGAAGAATGAGGCATGGGAAGAAGATATGAGGAAGGCGTGTGCAACGTATGTGGGGGGAAGTGGGGAAAACTAAGGAGCAGATAATGCATGGTCAAGGTGTAACTATTACAAGGTAATGTGTGGGGCATGTAAGAGGGCCAGGGACTTAGCTGATTGAAGCAAGTGCAAGGTGCACCCACACAGAATGAATGAAATGTTTGAGAAGAAAGTGGAAACACAAGGAATACGCACAAGGGGAAGATAGAATAAAGAGGAAAAATAAAGGAAGGGAAGAATGGGAAGTGCACAAGGGTGCACAAGGAAACAATGAGCAATTGAATGTGTCAAGGAGACAACTGAGGTGCGTGGTGCTACTACAATGAAGATCTTCTGAGAATATGTACACAAGTTATCTAAATAACCGGGAGGGTTATTTGGATAATGATTAGCAATTCCTTGATCAAGTTATCTACTGAAGTTATGTGAATAAACTTGTATAAAGCAATAACAATAAGAGTGCTAATGGAGGACAATAAGGAAAAAGCGTAGAAATAAAATACCTAAAGGAAGAAAAGGAATGAGAGGAGGAAAATAATGAGGCCTTCGTTAGCATGGATGAGGATATTGGTGAACACATTATGAAGGAATGGCCTCATCTAGAATCTTAGGTTCCTAAAAATTTTCCTTCTGTTATGCATTATTTGTGCACTTTGGTCAATTTGGTATTAGATGACGGACCAGTTCGAATGCCCGCACCAAAATATTCTGCGGAAGAAGTGGTGAGAACAAAGGACAATATTTCCAAAAAAAGTTTCAAGTTATGAGGCTTTGCTCCAAACTTTGAAGGATGGGTGAAGAAATCAGACCAAGTTCTCAATCTGTGTGTGGCGCGAAACGCCATAATAAGGATCAAAACTATAGTAGAAGATAATGAAGTTCTGAAGGCAATGAAAGATGAAACACTTGGGCGCATAGAAAGGTTAGCACTAGTTAAACAAAAGTGTGAGGCCCTCGTAACAGCCAAGGATCCACACAAGGATAGAATCGATGAGATTGGGAAACTTATAGTGCAAAATATGGACCTCATGGAAGGAATGCTATTAGGTATGGCCAATGTTGTCCAGTGCTACAAAATGAAAAAGATAAGATCACTCAAGATGAATTAGATGCCATAGTCATAGATATTCCAGAGAAAATAGGAATGCACTCATTTTCTTGATAAACATTGGAGGCCAAGGTCAAAAATAAATATCCGAGTTGATCCCACCAAATCGAAAGAAGAGGTCAGAGTAAAATTACATTCTTTCATTTTTTACAGTCTTTCCAATTCTTTATTTTTGTTGTCAAGGAAATAAGAGGAAGTTACCCATTTCGGGGTGGCACTGTACTTTGGTGTGGGTTAATTTACGAGTAGATAGAATTTTTATCTTAAGATAAGGTACATAAAGGATGCGCATGTGGGAACAAGGCATATTTGAAGGTGTGAAAGGATAACAAAGGAAACGCGCGCCATAACACTTTGAATTTGGGACTTATGATTTATGGATCCAAGCTATTTTTGGAGATAACGTGCAAGGAACATAAAGACATGAAAACTTGGATCTCATACAATGTTATTTTTAGGATCAAACATCGGTTGAGCACCATACATAGGTTAGGCTAATAATAGGATTTCTACTCAGAGTTAACTATAGGAGATTTATTATCAAAGCACTTGCATGGATTAACATCCTTTTGTAAAGGTGCATGGTTATTATTAACATGTGACCTATTTTGAGAAGTGCATGGGCAGTGAAGGGAAAGTCCCCACCCCTATAAATATGTATTGATTTGCACAATTTTGTGGCGGTGAATTATTGTAGAGTTTTGCTGATGGTTTTGAAGTGCACATGACTCATGGGGATACTTATGTAAGAAGATTTTGTGTTTAATAGTAATTAATTCTATGGAATATGTTGGCTGGATAATGGTATTAAACATGATCGTAACTGATTATTATATGGTTAATTTTATCATAGTCATTTATTTAATTAATCTATCATGTTTTCTAAAATCTAGATCTGGATTATGCACTTTGTGGATTGTTCATGATTACTTATGAATGTGAATATATAAATATATATATATGCATCATCATACCAACATTCCGAACAAACAAATATAAATAGGGACTGGTGCCTTTGCATGCTTCACATGATCACTCATCTCTGGGCCGAGTGAAGTTCCAACATGCCCGGGTTATTTATAGTGAATTCTAGGTTGCATCACATGTGATATTTAGGTTGCTTGTGGTTGAAGAATTTTTTTACAAAGAGGTGCACAAGTTAAATATATAAGTGAATGGATTTAATCTTTAGTGTATTTAGATCCATTTTGAAAATTGTTCCATTTTTGCAATGACAATCTTCAATTTTTTCATACAAGGCATGTCTCAAGCAAGTTGAATGAGGAATAGTGTTATTTTTAAATTTTCATTTCAGTAATGATTCAAGCAAAGCCACTTATTCTATCTCATAATTAAGCACCACAACTCTTATATGCCTAAAGTATATAATAATGTAAATGCATTGTGATTTAATAGCCAACCAACCGCATGTGTATGCTTTCTATAAAAGAGATCAACAACATTGTATGTGAAATATATTAAATACTCATTAAAACATGACTTTGTAATGTTTTTGCAATCAAAATGGAAATGGAATCAATATGATTACCTTTAGGCACATATTTGGGGTGAGTGCTAATCCTTGTTTGAGATTCTAGAACAATGTATTGAATATTTGAATATATTAATTATTATATGAACATCTATATCATGGGATATCCACCAATGGAAGCTTCTAACTTGATGGACCTAGATCATCTCTATCATTTTATTCACCAGATATCTGTGACTTAATATTTCTTTCTTGATAGTCAACTACTACAATAGGGTCATCTACTATATTTGTGTCATTGTTTTCATCCCCTCTCCTTTCAGTAATCGACTTCCATACTGTTAGAGCCCTGTCGTAGGGAAAGTTATCCACTTCATACCATGATGTATAAATTCTCAAACAATTTTCCAATTTTTTGTCAAGCTTGTTTCACAATTTTGACTTTATAAAGGCCAAGGCACTGAAAATTATCTCATCTTCAACTGAACCCAAAATCATTGTTTGACATAGATCAGCCAATGAGAAAAAATTGGACATGGTTTGTTGTAAAATAGTACTCACCCCAAAGTTTTTCCATAGCTGGGTTATTGCTCCACACTATAAGGGATTATCCAAATATTTGAATTGTTGAATCATTGTAGTGGCGAATTCATGAGATTGAGCACTCAAATTGTCCTTGCTTAAAATACCTGCAATATTCATTCCATTGATATCAACAAGCTTACAAAAATGTTGAATCAATGTAGTCAACCTCTTGAAGTAGTCTTCCTACATATGTCTTTCATTTTGGATAGGATTCCAAAAGGTCAGATTTACTATAACCATTGCTTCAAGTAAAACATCCCTTCTAAATCGCTCCCTTATTTATTCTAGTAGGGACACTATAATTTCTCTTAACCTCACCCTTGTTGATGATACAATGTTATCAAATAGCAGCCATGTGACTTTTACCTCCTCAACCTTACCGACTACTACTTTAAACATGTACATCGGTATCTCATATCCACGTATAGAAGCACATACTTCCCAAAACAAGTTGAGATTCAGAAATCTACTTGCATTTCCAATCTTTATCAAATCATTCCAAACATCAAACATGGACTTGTAAAAGCAGTTTCATTGAGATACAAATATTCTATTGTTATACAAACTCATTTCCTCAAACTAGAAAAATCAACAATATAGATAGTTCTTTCTTGTGATTGTTTAATTAAACGATGAATTTATTCCAACATGGGAAGGAGACCACAAAACATCAACAATGAATATATATCATTCAAATAATGGAGAAAATCTTGGGATTTGTCCACTTCCATGCGATTCTACCACATCACTCCTAATAAGGATTGATACTCTTTGTACACCCTACGAACCGGTTGGTATAATGAGATCCACCTGGTGTCGACATATTTTAACAGTTTATGCCCATTTGTTAGTCCTTCTGAAAATATTTTGAATTCCATGAACCTTTTAGGACTATGGTAGAAATAAGCATGCACCTCTCGAATAAGGTCTTCAACTTTTGCTACAGGTTTAAATTTGCCAACTATTCTTGTAAGCTAGGTTCATTCTATGAGCCATATAATGAATGGAAATCATATAAGGGAAATGAGATGTTTGGAGTCTTACACACAAGCCATTATGATGACCTTACATTACAGATGCCTCACATGCCCCCGACACATACCAGCTTTGATGTAATTGCAACATCATCCATGTCATTGATCTCCTTCAAACTTTTTATCACCAACTCATAAAGGTTTTCAGCATTGGAGTTCTCTCTCATCTTGTGAATGGAAATTAAGTGAGGTTGTCTCACATAATTCTCAACAATATACACATGCATATAGACCAAGAAGTATTATCTACTTGTTGTAACCTCATCAATAGACAAATATATGTATTGTGCAGACTTCAGTTTCTCTTTCAAGTCTTCTTTCTCAACCATAGCTATGCATTTTTCCCAATCCCAACCACTACTTTCTGACCAGTGAGAATGAGGAAAGTGTGGGACACCAAGGAAAGACAACATCTTCTTTTGTTCGGAAAATCTGTTATAGGATGACCTCTTTTCAAAATGTGAAAAATAGTAGCTAGCTGAATTGTTTTACCTAAAAGACTATTTTGAACGATCTTGTTGAATTGAGAGGTAATTGTCCCTCCATTCGCTGTAACTATTCTTTCATTTCTCTTGTGCTCTTAAAATTATTTTTCATACCTAATATGCAAAAAATCATCTACAGTTTTCCATTTGGAAACATTCTTCTCAACGCCATCTACAATTATCTTTTCATATATCTTTCCTACATGCTTCTCAATAGTATCCAACTTAAGTTGCATTGTCTTGTCCCTACCCAATCTCCAGCTACAGATTGTACATTTGCATTCTTTGGGAGGTTCAAATTTATTCTCATTTTCAACAAGTTCAATAAATGGAAACTTAGAAACCCACTCTAACCTAAAACTCCTTCCCAAGTCCCATTTTCTTTCCTTTCTCTTTCTTCCAAAAATAGGTGTCCGTTGAGTATTTTCCTTGGTGGAATTTATACTTCGTTGACTACCACTACCATAATTTTCACCTCCAACATTCACTTGGGCACTGACAGGTGATGCAATGTCATCTTCATTCAATTGGGCAAGTGGTATAGTGTCAAACTCAACATCATTCAATGGAATGTCTTCAAGGGGAGGCATTTCATTGTTGTTGTCATTGACAACATCAGGAAAATAAAAAATGAACACATTCTCATTCTGAGTTTCATTTTGAATGTAATCATTATCCCTTGATTGTGATGGTCCTGCTGGAGAAGGATGGGTTTCCTTAGATGGTTTCTAAAAATAAGATGCTATTTTTGAAGGCTAGTACCACTACCAGGGGGTTGGAATAGCATTTTTCCTGAGGCTGAGCTTCCATTTTTAGGTGCCATTTTTGAATAAGTGAATCCTATAGAATTTAAATAAAAAAGATAAAACATGTTAGAATAAATGATATTGATATGTATAAAGAAAAATAATGTTGTGTCACTTAACATGTACTAATTTTTGCAAGAGTGTTACATTAGTATAATAAGAATTAGAGAATACATCAAGCAAACTAAAGATGTATCAGATGTTTGAGAAGAGAACAAGCAATTTAAAATTTTAAATGATTTATTGAGTTGCTAAAGACGTTCTAATGCTAAGACACTCTAGTGATAAGAAGTCTCTGTTGTAGCTAATCAAACATGAAATAGGAAATCCCAGGGTCTGTGCTCAGTTTGAAATTAAAGCATAGTATCTATCTTCTCGTGAAGGACTCGAGTTCATTGGTTAATCCAAGGTATGATCTATCTTTGGTTGATTAATGAAGGAGTCTCGATGAATGAGCTCTGTCATAATGAATAGAGGTTTATCTGTTGTATAAAGGTTATAAATGTTGTCATCAAGCCAAATAAGGTGTGCATCTACTGCTGAAGAAATTATTGATTCATGATAGGTATGAGGTCTGTCATAATCTAATTACCAAGAGTGTTCATCATTTCAAAGGAGCTGAAATAAAATATATGGTCTTCCATCTATGACTCGTTGTGGTATGAAACAGTGAATTCAAGGTTGAGAATGTATGCAAGGTTCTTTGGCTTGATAATGAAATGTCAATGTGTCAAAGCTAGACTAAAGTATCATTATTCTTGAGAGAATATTGAATGATTTGATCTAATGTTTCACATATGATACAATCATGATAAGGGTATTCTTTGTATACTGTCGTGTTCCTACTTGGAAAATGAGTTCAAGAAACTTGAAGGATGCAGGAATTAAAAATATCCCGGATGTTGATGTTTTTCCTTTATATTAAATATTATAGACATGTTGTTGAAATTTAAAATTTACACTTTAAAAAAATGTTGAAATTTAAAATTACACTTCAATACTAAAAGACATTAAAATATTATAAATTTTCATTAGAAGGGCTAACTAAAAAAATCACTTGTCATGTAAATTGTATGTTGGCTACTAATTTAATTTTTATATTTTGTTAAATTTATTTTAATAAATAAAAATTAAATAATAATTAGAGCAAAAAAATGCATGCTTGCTAGCTTTCTATTTTCTATATTAAAAATTGCATTCACTTCACACAAATTATGCAAAAATCACTAGGAAAAAGGATAAATCTCTAGAAAATAAGAAATTACCTTACTCTTTCTATTTTCAAAAGAGTGATATTCTCTTTTAGCTTTTGCTTGCTTGTAAATCATGTTTGGAATTTGGTAGTTTATTCTCAATACCCTTATTTATTTTATAAACTGGTCATTTAAATATTACTTGTTTTTATAAATGTTTGATTACCAAATGCACAACCTTATGCATGAGTGAAAATTTGTACAAGAAACAAGTGAATTCAAGTCCTAACGAGTTTTGTTGCTCAAAATATTATCAATGTAAATGTATTGTCCAAGACATTGTTTGATAAAAATATTATCTATGCCATGCGTCGCCATTCCATCAGTCTCCCAAGGAAATGCCCCTGGCGAACGTGAAACCTACAAAATGTACCACATTTTATATATCCTTGAGTCCACTTTGTGGGACAAGGTAGTGTTAGTAGACAATGATAAACGATCATGGTATTGGTCGTGGAATAAATGGAAAGTGAAACCACAAGTATATATATATATATATATATATATATATCATAGAATCTAGATGTATCTAAGATAGGAATACTAGTTATGATTCTCTACAAGTGGAGGACTATTCTAGATGACATAAAAAATCATAGTGGTTATGAGGATGAGGATGTTCAGGCTTTGTAATAACTTACAAAGGTGGAATCGTAGATAAAGCAATGCGACATGAAAGAAAATAGGTCTCAAATAGACTGAGGACTCACCTATAGTAAGTGCTTCTAGGATGTAAACTACAACACACTAGCCAAGCACTGAAAAGACTGTATTTATTTGAAAATTTGTAAGCAAATTGTAATATGCCGATTCGCTAAATCCCTTTCTACTACTTCGCAAATACACAAATTGGAAAATCATGGGAGAACATCACCTCTGTGTATATATCGGGAAAATTTCAAGAATGTTTTCTTGGCCAAATAAGGTTCCATAGATTTCTTGGCGAAACATTAATGTTTTCAAATCGATGCATTGATTTCTTGGCGAAACATTAATGTTTTCAAATCCTTGTGCGTTGATTTCTTGGTGAAACATTAATGTTTTCAAATCCATGTGCATCGATTTCTTGGCAATACATTAATGTTTTCAAATCCTAACGTGGTGATCACATGGTGATTTAATATAAAAATATACATTGGGATTGGAAATTCCTTGGTGATTCAGATGGGACAAATTATTGTTTATGGGATTTTTGGGTGAAACCTGGGAACTTCCGTTGCTGTAGTATTTACCAAAATCAAATTCCCAGAATTCTACTATTTTCCAAACTACGAATATTCACCACTAAAATTTTCCCTTCGCAAGAGTGTATACCAAGTATGAAGTTATTGAAAACTTATTGGAGATCGGTGCACTGGAGAAAATGATGATGCAAGTTTGTTGCTTGATGATTTTCCCCTAATCTATTCTCTGCTTTCCTTTGATGATATTGAGCATGAACGAGGCCATCCATTCCTAAAAATATTTTGTGGTTTCTTCTCCCATCACCCAAATGAGAAGGATGATTGCATCTGAGTAGCCTTCATGAAATTCACCTTGTGAGAGAGACTTAGGTACATAGGAAGGATTAATTCCTTTCTTTAACCATGAACCCAAGATACGAGGCCCTAAAGGTAGGAGTCTATTTTAGACCATTCACTGCTACAAAATCATTCGAGATGATGGCCATATTGTTCCAGGTTGGAATTTGCATTGAGTGAGATATTTCCTTGGGAGTGAGCACTGTTAGGACTAAGTTATCATCTACTTGTATGGTTCGGGTGTCTGGCTCATAGTGATGGGAGCATGCCAACACCAACTATGAACTTTGAACTGATACTAGATGACCAGCTATTATGTACAACTTGCTCATGAAAACCTTAGCTTCCACCAGTTCTCTTGGTCCACCAAGCATCCAATCCTTGAGGTCTTCTAGATCCATGTGGGTAACATTTTATCACCCACACACGATAATTCGAGATGAGAGAGAAAAGAGATCGGCTCAAGACCTACAAACTTGAATTTCATGTTTGACGATAACACCTTTTATGTACATGGAATGAGGGCTTAGTAATATTAGAAAATTACCTTTTTCTCGTTTTTCTATTCGAACACCCTTTTTTTCGTGGTTGTTTCTCGAGAACATTGCCTTGAAGAAATATGTCCTCTTTGATTCTACTATTTATAATAAGTGCTTGTATAGAAGATTACTATTTTTGGAAATTTCCCTTATAAACCTCAAATTTTGAGGAAACCACCTTCACTGGGATAGGTTTCTTCTATTGATCTCATGTATAAATTCTCAACTTAATCCAATCACTAGAATGGTAGGAAATAAAAAATACAAAACTAGGGCACAAAGTCGGGGTTTTTTTCACAAAGAAAAATCCAGAACATACATGTAATTTAAATTTCATGTGTCTTGAAGGATCTTAGAAATTGATAAGATTGTAAAAATTGATGGGTCATTGTATTCTTCCAATCATTTAACTGACATAATCTTTGTTAGTGTCATTCTAAACCAGGGTTGTGTCCTAGGCAATATGCAATGGAGTCTAGGAGAACCAGTTATATGTTGAGTCTATTGGGGGGTTGCTTAGTTTTAGTGACTATTCTACAGAAATGTAGTTAAAATCTATGGAAATTAAATACAAGTCTGAGAATTCAACCATGTGTGATGAAATGAATTTTAGCAACTAATCTTCTACTGCAAAATAAAATACGCACACACTTATTCTTAACAAATTAAACCACAACTGAATAAATGGAATTTTTAGCAGAAAGAAAGACTATTCATGGACTATATTTGCATAACAAAAGCATCTATTCTAAGTAGAAGTGGTAATGGAGAAATCAAAGATAGTTAATCAAAGCATGCATGTAAAACTAATCGAAGTACTTTATGCATGAACTAAAAGTAACCTCGTATCTCCTCGGTTGAGTGGGCCCTTGCTCTTCCTCGGGATAGAGTGATCAACAAATTTTGATTCTCAAAATTCCTTAGCTTTCATTAACTTCGAAATGAGTTCATAACACATCAAAAACAAATCCGAGCGGTATATGAGATAATCTTCTTCAACAATCAAAAAGTGGTACTCTAGTTCTGAAGACAAAGTCTTCATATAGATAATGTTGGTTACAAGATCCGCCATATCAAGCGGCATTAAACACTGTTCATCAAATATCAATTAAAACTCATAGATTTATATGGACCATTAGAGTCAAGCCCAAGCTAATAGGTGAATTCGATGGAAACATTCTTCAGCCGCATGCTTCAAACTCGGGCTTATCCATCCAAGAACTTCCATCATTCCCTGCACACATCATCACATTTGATCTCATAAAGACAGTTAGTAGGAGATTCATGTGATAAATGGTTTTCATAAATAATAGCAAGGAAAATGCATCAACCTACTAAGATATGACTACACAAAACATCCCCATATACTAATAAGTCATATCACAAAGAGTATTTCCGATCTGAAGAAATGATATTAATGAGCCAAACAATGCACTCATCAAAACCCCACCTCGATTTGTGCACCAGTTTATGAGATATGAAAATTTCACTTTCTTGGGTACGAAGTCAATAAAGAAAGAAAATGAACATGAAGCTTTGAAAAATTCCATATTTTATGTAAGATTTATTTTTCGAGATCATGGAAACATGGAGGGAGGAATGGAGGAGAAAAATGGAATTATTTTTCTAGATTTTAGGGTCAATTTTGAGCAAAATAGAGGAAGATCAAAAATGCACTATCCCCATGGTATTTATACCTTGGGGGTTGGGGTGCATATTTTTTTCCCCTTATCCCTATGAGGATAAGTGGTGGACATGCATTGTGCAGAGGAGCGAGAGGGAGGAGCTTATTTTTTGCCTTGGCCGTGAGTTTCGGTCACGTGAAGAACCATTTGAGATAATGGTGGGGAGGGGTGAATTTTTGGTTCCCCTTATCCCATTGGTAAAATGATGAAATGGACACAAAATTTTTCCTAAGCCTCATGGTGACAAGTGGTGGGCATGCATGGCATGAGGTGGGGCTAGAAAATTGCCAAAAGGTGCTTACGGGGCCTCCTAGGGTCATGTGGTGGGTCCAGGAGCTCAAAGGGGGAATGGGAACATTTTAATGTCCCCCTTTTCCCCTTATAAAGGTATTAAGGGAACACAAAAGTTTGCCTTAGCCTCATGCTACCATGTGGCACAGAAAATTTTTGACTAAGGACGAAAGGTGTACCTTAGGAAGGACCTTGAAAATGATGTTGTTGGATCTCTTGGAGGACTTTTTAGGAACTTATTTATATGAATTTTATTGAAAAAGTATTTTTGAGAAGAATAATATGGGTCTCAAGGTCTAATTCAAATTTCAACCTCCTAAAAATTGGCCTTCTTTCTTGGGATTTCGGTTGTGCTGTTAAGAATGAGTTGTGGAAAGAAATGTATGGGTCTTGTGAGAAATATAAAAATACCACCATGTAGGGAATTTAATAATATTTACATTGATATAATTTTTTTCCACTAACTCATTCTAGAGATCTGGAATCATATTCCAAAGCTCTTGTGCTAGTTTGCGGTAAAAGCTCCTTTCTCCTAAAAACCACACTTTTGTTGAATCGGCTCATAAACCTCCAAATATTCCTAAATCACTTGAAAACCGAACTTGGATGATTAATACCACTCCTTGATGAATCTGGTCCTTCAAATATGCTTTGAAAATATGTACCCGCCTTAGAAAGGATAAACATATTCATTCATAAGCTTGCTAAAAGATTTTCCTTGAGAGACACCGCCTCGAGAAGAATATTGTGAAATTGTTTTCATCTTTTCAACACATGGGAAAGGTTAAGACCATATACATGAGAACTAAATGGACGGGGATTTTACCGACATTAGATGAATTGATCTAGAATACTGTCCAAGAAGGTTTATAATAAAAAATTCAACACTAGGGTAAATTTGTGATGTTTTCAAGTTAAATTTTACCCTTGGGAAAACACATGACAACAAGTTTCA
>CM031241.1:316992639-317117639 GCA_018340775.1 Taxus wallichiana var. yunnanensis | reverse complement strand
AAATTTTAACCCTTATTTGAAGAGTTATTTAGTAAAAGGTAGAATTGCTTCCAAAAGTAACCTACGTGAGTATCATAATTATAAGTCTAATGGAAGGATATTTGGGTTTGAATTCATAGATAGTGAGGGTGGGGAAATATACATGACATATTTCAATGAAGATGCAATGAGTTATATGATTCTATACATATATGCGAGATAATATAGTTTGTAATGGGACAATTAAGAGCACAAAAAGAAATTTTACCATTTCATTATTCTATATGCGATATTATAGTGAACAACCTCTTCCATCATACATTTCCCTAATTAATCATCAACCATTCCCGTGCAAATGTTTCACTCAATATGTTAACAAACTTCCAAGTCGTCAAATTCAATTCCATGGTTGATGTTATTGGGGTCGTGACACTGTATATAACATCTCAAAGGTGCTTGGAAGAAAGATGGTATTGAGACAAGGAAAAAAAAATTTCAGATCATACATATCTCGGTTAAAGTGTTTATGGTACCCTATGGGGTGATTATTTCTATAGGGAAGGTTCATGCCTTTCAGATGTTCATTCAAAATTGGACCATGTTGACCTTACAATCAAAACTCGATCGAACGTCTAATTGGCTTGAAATTTATATTGACACTATCAACAAAACAAAGCTTCTCATTGAACCTCCCATAGAAGAGATGCATCGATTGAAGACATGGTAGGTTGATGAAGGATTCAATACACTTTATCCATCTTTGTCAAAGAAACCCTTGCATAACAACATGTGTCCGAAATTTTAGATTTTTTTAAAAGAACAAGGTTTTTATTGTTAGATGTTGACATGGGTCCAACTAAAAGAGGTCAAAATGCCTCTAAAACACACAAAAAAATACACAAATACACACATGATTTTTAAAACTCCGAAGCTTTAAAATATTTTTCTTCTCATTTCGAATCCATACTAATCTTTTACAACATTATAATCTTCCTTTTATTTCCCACTATCTCTAAGAAAACCCTAAAATGTAAAAAAACCTAAAACATAAAAAAACCTAAAAATTAAAACACCTCGGATGGAACCTAATTTTTGCCTACAAAATATTCCTTCATAAATGAATGTGTATTATAAATATTGGCTTATTACATAAAATAGAGAAAAATATATTAGAACTCTAAGTTCTAGACAAAATAAAAAGATTTAGAACCAATTTTAGACCACTAGACAAAGGAATTTGGTGCTCAAAAAAAGATACCAAAAATTCACCCAAACTTTGTGAAATTTGTTCATGGCATATTACTAAAAAGATCAAACACCCTAGAAAATTTCAAGGTGATCCAATAGTCAAATCAAAAGTTATGGTCTCCGAAGCTATGTTCCCGCACAGGGTAAGTGCACAAAGATAGGGAGCCAAAAAGTGGGCACAAATCCAATTTTAAGGAAAACACAAGCACGTGTTGGGAAAGCACAAACGTATTTTGAATTCTCAGATTTGGAATTTACCAAGCCTAAAATTTGAGCGCGTTATAGTGAGCTCGTGTATATAACGTGAGCACATTATAATGTGTTCACGTTCGATTGCGATGTGGTATATATGTTTATGGGAGGGATATATTTACTAAAATAAATGGTTATATTTACTAATATTTTCTTTTATTAATATTTATACTTTATTATTTCTTATACTTTAAATTTATTTTAATAAATATAAGAAGTTAGGGTCACTATAAACCTTATGGAACTAGTCTTATAGCTCCATTTTTCACAGTTTAGAAGATAGTTTTTCAGATTCTAATCTAGTCAGTACATAGGTATTTTTCAGATTCAACATTCAACCTAAATATTTTAGGGTTTAAATTATACAATTGATATCTATTTTGTGAAAGAATATAGTCATTGTTTAGGTTTTGGGGTCTTCTTGATTGGTTATTGACATTTGTAGGATTTTTAGATGTGTCAAAACTATATTTTATAAAGCTCACAACTCCCAAAGGTAGAAACAATTTCTCAAATATATGGACTCATGCAATTCCTTATAACACATAATAAATCAAAACACATATGTAAGTTTTTATCGATTCAAATAATCAAGGGAATGGTCATCATGAGGTTTGTGAAGGATTTGAAACATCATGAGGACAATGGGTGTAATTAGAAAAATCATGAGGTCTTCCTCAAGGCTTCCTTCATTCTCTCAGTGTTATCCCTATCCCAAGAATTTCCTCTAGTGCTCTGTTTTGGTCCAACTCTTCCCTGACTAGTTCAATTGGGTTTGTTTCCTCAACTAAGAATCTTCAAATCTAGGCACCTTTAAATCTATTCCTCTCTTATGAGATAGTATTATCATTCCATCATGTTATCAGACAACTAAACCACCTATTTCACTCATCTATTTTCTCAACATTCATCCAAATACTCCTCTCACTTTCCTTTACCAAAATTTCCCTTACATTGCAAAAGATCAAGGTTCACTAGTCACTTCTTGGTTTGTCTACTTGCAAACCTTTCATGTAAGCTAAAAGCATCTCTAAACAACATTCTCAATCTCAAGGAGGTATGAATTTTTTTTTTAACATAACCTTCCATTAGCTACTCCATTCATTATCCACTCTCTTAGACCGACCTTCCCACTTTCTAGCCTTGCCTGGGTGTTATGTTGATTGTATCTTAAGCTTTAAACACATAATGAACAAGTTGAGGAAATTTTAGATTACCCATTAAGGGTTTCTAGTTGCATTAAGAGTTTTAGGTTTAAACTCTAAAGATAAATACCACGTCCTTCATTAAATTGAGCTAAGAAATAAGTCTAGGTTTGTATTTATTGTTCTCCCCTAGACTATCACTCACACCTCAACATGCACACAATGAACCTTTCAATTTTACTTTGAATCTCCTAATAGACCTCCTTAGCATCATATCTACCGATTTTCAAGCTTCAACCCTAAACCCTAAACCCTAAGCCCTAAGACCTAAACCCTAAACCCTAAATCCTAAACCCTAAACCCAAAAAACTAAAATCTAAATCCTAAACCCTATTTTTACCACCTTAAACCCTAAACCCCAACTAAACCCTAAACCCTAAACCTTGATCCCTAAACCCTGAACCCTAAACCCTAAACCCTAAACCTTAAACCCTGAGCCCTAAACCCAAAGCCTAAATCCTAAACCATGATCCCTAATCCCTAAACCCTAAATTGTGAACTCTAAACCCTAAACCTCAAACCTAAACCCTAAACCCCCGATCCCTAAACCCTAAAACCTAATCCCTATACCCTAAACCCTAAACACTGAGCCTTAAAACCTAAACCCTAAACTATAAACCATAAATCCTAAAGCTTAAACCCTAAACCCTAAACCATACATCCGAAACTTAAACCCTAAACCATAAACACCAAACCATTAATTCTAAACCATGATCCCTAAACCCTAAGCCCGAGCCCTAAACCCTATACCCTAATATTTATATTGATGGTATTATGCATGTCAGGATGACCCATTGAAAAAGCTGGAAAAAATAACCACATTCTCATATTCACATTCATGATTCACTTTGATACATGTTCATATTCACAAGAACCTCTTCTTCCTTGAAAGTTCCTGGTTTGTCTCACTAACTCGGTAAGGATTAAAAATACTCCGAAACTTCACATTTCTTATGACAAACATGGTCATTACCACATAGATGTTCAAACCATTGGAGTCCAAACTATAAAAATGAAATAATTATTCAAAAGAGCATAAAAATGATCAAATTTGAAGTGGTATCCTAATCCTTTAGACCTAGAAATACCACTGGACTTGTTATTATCAATTTAAAACACTCTTGGAGCTCTAAATATTTCACAATATATATAAAAAAGGAAATGGATGCATTGGGTAAAATGTTGTTGTACCAAATTGTTCTTAGATATCTGGCATTTCCCTCCTTCAAAATATCAATAGATGAAATGCATCAAATTGTGATGAATATATTTGAATGTTTTTCATGTAAAGCGAGATGAACTCTTTTCATTGAATACTCTCTGTCAATACTAATAAGCATGGGTAAGACAAAAAAATTACACTGAGTGAAATAGTTCCCATGTAATGGGAAAAAGAAGATAGTTGTATTGGGTAACATTTCTTTGTGGAAGCTTCCTGCAGGGAAGGGGTTACTTAGAAAAGGGATGTACCAAAATTTTCTTAGATTTTTAACATTTCCTCCTTAAAAATTTTTGTAATAATTTCAATCATTCTCATTAGTATGTTATTTTTATAAGTCTTTCCAAGAATCTTTATAGGCTCAAATATGCAAAAAAATGGCATCTACCTTGAGTTTGCTTGTACAACTATCAATTGAGTCTGCTTGTACAACTACCTTATTTATGAGGGGTGGGCCAAGTAACTAAATGGATATGACATCTACCTTTTCCTTGCAATGCATATTACACATCTATTCCAAACATGTTTCTCCCCACACATATTTGCGCTCTTGAATGTTAATTTCTTTCACTACGAAATAAATTGCACATTTATCATATTTCCATTTATGGTATTATACAAGCCTGGATGACCCATTATAAGCTAGAAACATTAACCACATGACCATATTCACATTCAAGATTAAATTTGATACATGTTCATATTCACAAGAACCTCTTCTTCCTTGAAAGTTCCTAGTTTGTCTCATTAATGGTGTCTCCTTGTATCCAAGGATCGAGAACTACTGGGGTATGTGGCAGGATTGGACATTCGGGGATCATCAAATGTATGAATTAAAATATCATTGTATCTAGAGAAAAAATTTCAAACATGGGAGAAATGCATCTTGGAAAGTAAACTTGAACCCCAAAAATCCTCTCAAATTTCTAGGTTACACAAGCACCGAACATATCAAGATCTGTTCTTGAATGAAATCTTCATTCCCAACACTTATCGTAACTGAAATAATTATTCAAAAAAGTGTAAAAATGATCAAATTTTCTTGTTATCCTAATCCATCAGATCCAGAAATACTCCCAAAAAAATTAGGGTTTAGAGTTCAAAGTTTAGGGTTCAAGGTTTATGGTTTAGGGATTAGGGTTTAGGGTTTAGTGTTTAGGGAATAGGCCTCAAGGTTCGGGGTTTAGGCTTTAAGGTTATGGATTAGGGTTTACTATTTAGGGTTTGGGTTTTAGGGTTTATGGTTAATGGATTAGGATTTAAGGTTTAGGGTTTAGGGTTTAGGTCTCAAGGTTTAGGGTTTATGGTTTAGTACTCGTGGTTTAGGGTTTATTGTTTAGGATTTAGGGTTAAGGGTTTAGGATTTAGTGTTGAGGATTTATGGTTTATGGTTTAACATTTAGGGCTCTTGGTTTAGGGTTTAGGGTTTAGGGCTTAGGGATATGGGTTGAATGTTTAAGGTTTAGGGTTAACAAATTAGTGTTTAGGGTTTATGGCTTAGGGTTGAGGGATTAGGGTTTAGGGTTCATGATTTAGGTTTTAGGGTTTAGGGCTCGGGGTTAAGGGTTAATGGTTAAGGGTTGATATTTTATGGTTTAGGTATCAGGATTAAAGATTTAGGGTTGAATTTTATGGTTTATGATTTAGGGTTTAGGGTTTAGAGTTTAAAGTTCATGTTAGAAGTTTCGTCACTCAAAAACACAACCTGGAGGTGTTAGGAAGGTGTTTTAAACTCATAAATTTTGTCCCCATCCATGTTATCCTTACCCATGGTAAAAATAGTATATTTATGATAGTACCCATTCCCAAAGGTAATTATCAATGTTTATAAATATTAATATATCACTATGCGGTGATCATCTCTCTAGTGCTTACAAATTTAGGGCCATTTTTGTCAGAATCGAAATGGGTAGCTACATTATCTTGAACTTATTCATGAAACCTTCAAGTCTTAGATAAAAATGGATGTTACCAACATATATAAGATTCACATATCTTTCCAAAGTGCCTATTTGTTTCCTCCTAACTCCTTACGGAGCTCCCAAAATCATCCGAAAAAATCAAACTTCACCATTAAATTGTTTGTTCTCTAAACCTAGAAAATGTGTTGTTGAGAAGATTGTCCTTGAATGAGTAAACCTTTCCTAAATCTTCCTAACAATCCTAAAAATATCAATAACCAATCCAAAAAGCCCCAAAACCTAAACAATTTCTATATTATTTCACAAAGTAGATATCGATTGTATAATTTAAACCCTAAAAGCTTGAAGGGTTGAACATTGAAACTACGAAAAATACATATGTAATAACCAAATTATAATTTTAAAAGTATCTTATAAACCATGACAAATGGAGTTGTGAGACTAGTTCCATAAGGTGTCGAGTGACCCTAACATATTATATTTACTAAAGTAAATTTAAAGTATAAGAAATAATAAAATATAAATAATAATAATAAAAGAAAAACTTATACTAGAAAAAAATTAAACATTTATTTTGGTAAATAGAAGCATGCCTCAGGCACATATACCACATAACACATAGGAACACAAGCGCATTATAACGCGCTCGTGTTATAAGCGCTCAATATTTCATCTTGTTTTTGGGGTTTGGAATACCCAATCCAAAGGCTTGGATTTCCAAACCAGAGGTTTGGACTGTGTTATGTGTGATTAAAATATTGTTTAATAAAAAAACATCAAAATTTCTTCCATAATTTCTTTTACTTGTGCCTTGTTTTCTTGCAAAAACCTATGCTTATGTTTTGGTGCACAATTTACAATTTTTTCATCCAATTTTTTTTTAAAAAGTGGTTTTTTCTAAACTCCATTCTACATGCACAAAAAAATGATTTTTTTCTCAAATTTATGGGGCGCACACACAAATATTTCATTTTTGGGATATGTGCACTTTGAAAATTAATAAAAATTATATATTCATCCAAAAATTCTGAAAAATTAGTGGGACCTCATACATGGTCTTAGCTAACTTTCTACCAAAGGGATTTGAGTTTTTTTATAGAACTCAAAAAATGGGGAGTGGGGGGAGAGCACACACAATAGGTTATTATATTTTTTTACAAAAATAGACATACTTTGTGTGTGCACCACATTTGACCCTTTTAATCTCAATCATTTAAAAAAACTAGTAGTTTAGAAATTAGATTCCAAGTTCTATGGTACTTATTCTTATCACTTTGTAAAATTTTGAGCATAGGCATGCCGAATTATTCGTTGAAGTTTAGGTTTCAAACCTTCCCACTATACCAAATATCTATTGTGGCTCTCATGCCTAGTAGTATTTGTATTTTGGTCTAAGACATGCATCACCCTCTCATTTTTCTTCTTCAACATCTAGTGATGCCAATTTATTTATTCTTCTTCCTTGACATGTTACTCATGACACGATACCTTATATAAGCCAGAAACATTAAAAATTGGTGAAATAAAAAAGTTTTCAGATAGCTTCACCTTGTAGGCATTATCACTCATTTTCATCAGAAACCTCTCCTTTCTGAGATGAACCATAACCATATATCATTATTCAAATGCATTTACTCTCTTACTTGCATCTCGAAACTACTTTATATTTTGTATTACTAACTTTAAATTTCTCCCTCTCTTCCCATTGAGGTTGTAGCATGTGTCTTGTAAATGCTTATGCATCATCATTGGTTTTATCTTCACCAGGTATCACAATCAGATCTAGAACTCCTTGGGGTTCCTACCATATACAATCTAGAAAGGATACCTCCCCATTGACCTATTTACTAAGTTGTTATAAGAAAGCTAGGCCTATGGTAAAGACAAATCCCATTATTTTGTCTTTTCTTCAACTATGCAACGTAGAAGATTCTCAAGATGTTTTTACTACGTCTATATATCCATTAGTCTAGGGGTGATATGCACTATTGAATTGTAGGCGTGTCCCAATTTTCCTCTCTGATTCTTTCGAAAGTGACTCAAAAATTTACATCTTTATTTGAAGAGATCATTCTTGGAACTCCATGTAACCTAATCAATTATGAAAAAGTAAATCTGCAACTCTAGAAACATCATTAGTTGTTTTACAAGTAATGAAATGTGCCATTTAGAGAACATATCTACCAAAAATATATATAATCATTCCCTCATTGTGTGTTAGGAAGTCCTAACATGAAATCCATGCTCAAATTAACCCATGGCCATATAGGGATAGGTAATGGCATATACTGACCCAATATTTTATACATGGCCCTTAGGCATTTGGCACACTCTGCCTCTTGATATAATCCTACTTATGCCCCTATTTACATTTGGCCAATAATACTTCTCTACTACAAGAGTAGTTGGCTTACTTATACTAAAGTTTCTAGCCGGACCCCCCTATGTAATTCTCTTATAATATTTTCTCTCATTAAAATAATAGGGATGTAAAATTGCTTTCCCCTTAATAAATAACCATCTTTCATCAAATAATAAGAATAACCACTACCCATTATAGGTTCCTTACATTGTCTCATAACATCACCAAAATCTGGATCACTTTCATACAAATCCTTAACTACCTCAAACCCTAAGACTTCATTTTCCATTGTTATCAAAAGTTCTATATGCATACTCAAGGAATTAACAAATCGATCTGCTTACCTAACTTATTATTTAAGAAAAAATTATATTCTTGTAAAAATGAAACCCAATTTGCATTCAAAATACTTCGTTTCTTTTGTGTGTTTACATACCTCAATGATTCATGATCAATAAAGAGTTGTTTCGCATGAATGTTTGATTCTTGGAATAGAGTTGCTTCTATCCTTTTATTCTCTTGAGAAGCTTGAGATAACGGTTAGGGCTAGGAGGAATACCTGTTGAATGTTAGGAGGGTATGCGCGTACCGTAGAGAGAGATCGAGATCATTGCGAAGAACTCCTTTTTGTCTTAGAAGGACTACTTGCAAATAAGAATACAAGACCACCAAATTTTAATTAGACGATAAATGAGGGAGCGCCTTAGGCCCGGAAATATTGGACTTCCTTTCGAAGGTGGTCACTCCCCTTCTAATATGAATTAACACAAATGATTGTAAAATTACAATTTAATTGCCTCGTTAAAACAATAGAGGAAAGGCTGGTTTTTGGTTTTGAATCACGGTGGCCGTCTGGTCAGCGACACGTACCGTTCTTGATGGCTTGATAACCGATATCAGTAGGGGCAATGTTTTAGGGGCTTTTGGTGAAGGTTGGTTGTAAGGTGGTTGTGTTGTTTATAAGGCTGGTAAATGAGTGGGGTTAGGTAACGGGGTGATGAAAAGGACTCAGAGAGTACAGGAGGGTGTTCTTGGGGTAATGTAAGGGTAGAGGAATGACAGTTAGATGTAGTGTGTTACCGGGTAGTAGATCTAGGAATAGACTTATAATGGCTGTGATTCAGAAGTTCAAGAAATGTTATTAAAAGGACATACAAGATACTACTTACTGGTTATTGATGAGGATGCAGAGTCAAGGATTTGTGATGACGAAGGAAGAACTCGGGTAGGATGATCTAACAATCGAGAAGATGAGCTATCTTCTCTCCCAATGTTTAGATGAGTGTCACAAGGCTCTAGTTACTCAGTTGCAGTCTTGGGCTTGATGTCCTCCTCTGCCAACTCTTCTTGTTTCTTCACTTGTCTCTGCTCGTCCGAATGAATTCCCGATCCTCCAAATGAATTTTCAGATCCTTTCTTTTTGGTTGGGGGAGCTCATGTACAGGGAACCGATGGCGGTTACATAACCGACGGCGGTCGAGTAGGAACCGACATCGGTTAAGTCAAAGTGGGCTATTTTTAGTAAAATAGCCAACTTTCCCTCCTTTTCTCTGAGGGATTAGTTGTGGGCTTGGTCAAGTCATTATGAGGTTGGTTAGGGTGCGGGTGAGGAGTAATTAGTCATGAGTGTGGATGTAGACCAAGTTATAGGTCTTAATTAGGTTAGTTTAGGGTTAGGGCTAGGTCATGATGAGGTGGCATGCTTGTAAATGTGGATTTATTAATTATAAGGTAATTAATAAATAATTGTGCAAGGTTTAGGTGGTGAGGTTAGGTTTTGAAATGAAATGCGGGGCACGGGGTGTCGTAAGACACAAATTTGGTGTCTACATTAGCCCCTTGTTGTCATGTAGTTTTGTCTTGTAAAGTGCACCGACAATAATAAGAAGTGGTTACTCTGTTAAGGGTATAGGTAATCCCCCTCAAATCTATCGCGGATTGAGGCGACGTGAAATCGGGGATAGGGTTGATAAAGGGTGAATGGTGTTAAGATGATGGTAAGATGATGGGGTAAGTTCAAGGAAGCGAGACGCACGTTGGAATGCGAGTGCGACTAGGGTACATGATTTGAAGAGCAAACAAGCAATTCATAGGCAAAGGTCGATAGTTTATCCAATGAATGGTGATATAATCCTCGGTATCAAGGCATAGGAAGTAGCTCAGGGGATATAACGAGTAAGGTACGGGAACATTTAGGCATGCTCGGTAGCACCAAATGGTTGGTTTGGTTGAGATAAACGTCACGGTCTTGGTCAGGCAAATTTGGTTGGTAAAAATATTGATATTGGTAGGGTAATGTTGTTGGTGTTGGTAAGGAATTGGCGATGTTGGTATAGGTATAGGTGAAGCGAAAGTTAGCTTACCCAAGTGGTAGAGGAACCGTGTCTTGATTAAGGTCAACACATAATCCTAGATTTGGGTAAAAGAGGGAAAAGTGTTCCGTATTTGAAAAGAGCTAAACAAACTACATAATAATGTAGAAGGAGCTTGAACCCCTAGGTACCTTGCATAGACGAGAAGTCGATAGGTGAAAAGAGTTGTATAATCACAATATATCGGTTATATGTCACGTCCCTTGAGTTTTGTTGTTTTGAAGAATGGTGAGGTGAGGTGGATGATATAGGTGGGCGCGAGAGAATTTGTTATAAGGTGATTATTCGGCGAAAGAGAACCAAACCTAAATAGACAAGTCCATGACTCAAAAGTGCTTTTGAATGCGGCTTTTATTTTGTTGAATATAGACTGATCGATGCGGGAAGTCTACAAGGGATATGTATTTTATTACTCTTGAGGTCTTCACGAAGATGATCAATGCGAGAAGCTTTTGATAAAGGTTCGATCGTGTATATTTGTCCTTGAGGAGCGATCTATTTATAATAGCTTGAATGCGGCGTTTGTGTATAGTTGTCCTTCTGGAGGAGCGATCATATATAATAGCTTAGCAATAGTTTGGCATATAGTTTGTCCTTCGAGGGAGCATCTATGTATAATTTAGAGGTCTAGATGTCTTTTGGCATGAAGCATCTAGTTTTGTAGGAAGTTTGACTCAAGAATATCCCATAAGTGTTTAATTAAGAATGTGTCATTTTGATACTTTGAAATCATGGACTAGACTAAAAAGGGAAGGCATCTTTAAGAGGAGGTGATAATCAAACCATGTGAGCTTGATTTGATTTTGAGATGTAGGAAACAAAGTGTATGTGGTGGTAAATGAGCTCAAGGGACGAGCGAAAGGTAGATAAGAAGTGATATAACACTTGTAAGCTATGAAAAATACACTACTAATAAGGAAATAAAATACCAATAATCATACCTCCTCCTTCGCGTTCCGTAGCAAACCTTAGAATGGGCTAGGAAACTTGGATTGAGCCCTGATTTTGTGATATGTAGGTGCTTTTCTTCAAGACGGAGCAAGACCTTCCTGCAACAACGATCCTCTTACTTTGCACTAGATGGGAAAAAGGATTATGAGGCTATTTTGGCATTAGGACGAGGCAAAAGGATGTTCTTTGCTCAAAGGATGCAAGAACTTAGATATGGCATGCAAGCTTATTCTCCGTGTCTTTAGAGGAGGGGTAAGGTTGTATTTATACTGAGGAGTGATTAGCTTAGATTAATTTAAGTAATCATGGTTTGAAAATGTGGGCAAGATTAAGTGGGTGGTTTGAAAATGTGGGCAAGATTAGGTGGGTGGTTTGAAAATGTGGGCAATATTAGGTGAGTGGGGGCCACGAAGAATGGGTGAGGATTTGAATTATATTTTTAATTCATAAGTGGGGAATTTTAGGTGAGTGGGGACCACGAATGGTGGGTGAGGATTTGAATTTGAATTTTTAATTCAATAGTGGAAAAACATGGAGAATAATGACATGTGGTGAGGATTAGATTATTTTTAGATTTTGAAATGGATAATTAATCAAATTATATTTGATTAATTCAAAGTGTATTTTTGTGAGAAATGAGGAAGGGGAATTAATTGATTTAGGATAGATGTGAAATTGGGGTGTCTACATTTGCCCCTCTTTCAAGGGTACTATGAACGTAGTGTCCTTTCAAAGAAAGTAGGCGGTATGGGGAAGAATTCAATCTACTTTTTAAAAGGTAGAGTGAATGTTTGTTGGGGAGAATAGAAAGTGGTGAGTGACGGATGTCATAGTATCCTCCAAGACAAAAATGTCATGAGAAGATGTGATTATGGATAGATGTGGTGATGCCCCCTCGAGAGGACCTCCATTAGCGAAAATGGGATATACGACAGAACTCTCGAAAAGAAGGGAAATGGAGTCGGTGGGGAAGAGGACGATAATGGAGTGGAAGAGTGGAATGACCGCATTTACTTTAAATGGAGGAAGGATTCAATCGACCTTGAATGCTAGGTGTGAGGTGTGTGGGAAAGACAAAAGGGAATGGATAGGATTAGGGGTTGATGATGAGAAGAGTAAGGGAAATAGGGAGGGAACAAAATGAATGAAAGAAGTAGAAATAAGAGAGAGGGATGATAGGGGAAGAAGGGAATGATGAAGGACAAACAAGGCAAAAACAAAAAAATGACAGAGTAGAGGGTGAAGGGGATAAAATAGAGAGAGGTGCAAAATGAAGGAAGCAACAGAGATAGTAAAGAGGGATGCGTGGAAGTGAAAAAGTAGGAAACGGGAAAGGATAAATAAGAAGGAGAAAATGAGGTGGGAGTAGGGGGTGAAATGGAGGAAAATAGAAAGAGGACGAAAGAAGAAGTAGAACGGAGAAAAAAAAGAAACTATGAGGGTGAGGAAAGTGTGAAAAGAGGAGAGAAAGGAAGAGAAACATATACGAGAATGAACGAAAAGGTAGGGGTGGTAGAGAAAAGGGAAAGTGGTCGAATAAACGTGAAAAGGAGGGGAGAGGAAAGGAATATAGAATGAATACAAGGAGAAGATGGAAGGAATCATGTCATTGTGAGGAAGACCGGGGCAAAGAATATGGAACAAACCGTATGGAGATGCATGTGGAGGGTGGTATGATAAAAAAGACAGGACAACGCTGAACAACCAGGTTATCGGTGGGGATGTAAGGAGGAAACGTGATGGAAAAAGGGGAAGAAGATGATACAGGGGAAGGGAAATAAGACGAGGGGTGGGAGAGAGAAGAGGATAACAAAGAAAATGATGTAGAAGGAAGGGAATACAGAAAGGGGGTAATAAGTGGAAAGGGAACGATAGAAGGAATGTTCAAAGAAGAAAGAGGGGAGGAATGACATCGATTGGAAAAGATATGGAGATGCATGAAATGAGGATACTACGATGACGGGAAAATAGAAAAAGGATGTATGATGAAGACAGTAAAGATAGTGAAGAGGTCAAAGAGGAGATGGAGAGATGGGTAAGAAGCGACAAGAAAGGGTGGGAGTGAGGGAAAAGAATAGGAGAGAAAAGAGAATGGGGGATAGAAGAGGCAATGCCAATGAAAGGATGTTAGGGAAATCCTCTTGACAATGAGTGGTGGGGAAGGGTGAAAGAAAAAATGAAAAAAAAGAAAGCGAATGAGGACTGGAAATGGTAACGCCAACAAAGGGACATTAGGGAAAACCCGTTGCCAATGAGTGGTGGGCTTAGAGAGAGGAAGGAATGAAGGGAAACTATAGAAGGTCAAAGGAGTGAATGAGGTCGTGCGGAATGAGGATTGATAACTTTTAGGAAAACCCGTTGACAATTATGAGTGCGGGAAGAGAAGATGATGATGAAAGAATGATATAGGAGTATTAACTTGAGTAATGGTGAATATGTGTGTGGGTAGAAATTTAATGGGAATGTGAGAAGATGAAGGGGAAAGAGTGAAGAAGATGGGAGGGAGGAGTTGGGACTAAGTGAAAGCGAGGAGAGGATGGGGGTGATGAGGATGAACGAGGTGAGGATGAAGAACCAAGACATGAAAAGAATGGGAAGAAATGGTATGAAGGATGATGGATCAAGGAGGGGAAAATGGGGGAAAAGAATGTGATTGTGGGTGGAAGAGATTAGTTGTATGTTATAAGAGGATAGGTGGAGAAAGGATAAGGGTAGGAGGAAAAAGTGGGTAGTAGGAGATACAAGGTGGAAGAAGCGATCAACAAAGTGAACGAAGAATGAGGCGGGGGAGAAGTTCACGATGATAAGTTAAGTATAGGGAGGACCACGACATAAGATTATCATGTGACGGAAGTGGTTAAGTAAGATTGCCATGTGAGCAAAGCTGGAGATGACAAATGGTCAAGCGAGAAGTGGTGTTTGCGAGAATCGAAAAGGAGGTGAAAGGATGTGATAATGTGGAATGCCGAGAAAAATGAAGGGTGAAGGGTGGGGAGGGATGGGGAAAGGCAAGGAGATAGATCATCCTTAAGAGGGACTCTTAAGTGAGATCGCCATCGGGTGAGTGGTTAAGTAAGATTGCAAGCGAGAGGAGGGTGATAGTGGTGGTAAAAGATGTGATGATGGGGAAAGAAGAGGAAATATGGATGGTGAGATTGGAAGTGATGGGCGAGTGTAAGATGACATGTCATGCTTAAGAGAATCTCTTAAGTAAGATCATCATCTTCTTTGGAGAGGTTTCGTAGGGTCACCCAACCGCACAGGGATGATATGCAGAGAAAGACAAAATGATATTGGGGATAGGGGTGGAATGGTAGGGTGAAGAAGATGATCGTGATGAGAGGTGGGAGAAATAAGATGGGAGAAATATGATGGGATGGGGGAAGGCCACAGGGCAGATCAACCTTAAGTAGAAGTATTAAGTAAGATTGCCATGCGGCTGGAATGGTTAAGTAAGATTGCCAAGCTGAGAAAGAAGAAGGATGATGTTAGAGTTGGTGGGAATAGGGTATGACAAAATGGACTGAAGGGGAACCCTCAAGTGAATTTGCCATACTACGAGAGCGTGTAAGTAGGATGACTAGGCATAAGGTGGATTTGGGGAAGGATGAGAAAAGAGTGAGTGAGGTATGCCTAAGTGGTATATGATATGAGATGAGGTGATAATAAGAAAGAAAGGACACAAAGGAGTGTAACATGAATGGATGAAGGAATATATGTAGTGGAGGGCGGAGAGTGTGAGGGGAATCCTTAATTGGGATGCCCACATGGTGAGAGTAATGATGCGGGAATCGGAAGTAGAAGAGGTGGAGTTGGAAGATGTGTTTGGTGGTGATGGTTATTTAATGAGAGGGTAGGTGGTGAAGAAGCTTCTACAGCGGGAAGATCTTAGGGAGAGGGTAAACCTCCACTGAGGATTCCATATAGAAGGGGTTATTAAGTAAGATTGTCAAGCGGGAAGAAAAAGGGTGAAAGGAAAGAATACCAATGGGTGAGAGGGGACAGGAATGGTGAGAAGGGTAATATGGGTATAAGCGGCGGAGGAGTAAAAATGAGAAGTGAGAATGAATGGATCAAATACATGGTGATCATGGTGGGGGAGGAGCTGCTAGATAGGGAATGCTACTTGAGAAAGATCGTCAAGTAGGATTCGCAAACTGCAATGGTGATCAAGTAGGATTCGCAAACTGGAGAATGCATTAGTATGGGTGAATGGATGGGGTGCAAAGTAAGATGTTGATCATGCAGGAAGATACTCATGTGACGAAAAGTATCTTAATTTTAATATAGCACATAACAGGATGCATCGTGATATAAAAGATCAGGATGACTAGACTGTAATATGCGTGATAGCATAGACAGGGGCCATCAAAAAGGTTTGATGCCCCAGTACGATATGCAAATGGAAGAGAGCATAGACAAAGGCCATCAAGAAAGTATGATGCCCCAGACGACATGCAATCCAGATAACATAAGAATATTATAGAGAACACCAGGATATATAAAATCAAGATGCCCTCTTTAATATATCAAGATACAAGAAAGCAATTAATAATTTTCCACTAATAATGCAACACAAGAACCAATAAACATGTCCCTAACGTGTTCCACAGTGATGATTGATTAGATGTGCCCCCAAGTAGGGGTACAAGGGATTGGGTCAGTTTCCTCAAACAAGGAAACAATGAGAGCCAGATTTGCCCCAAGCGAGGATTCACACAAGGAGAAGTGGTTTGAAATTGGTAGTCATAAGGTGGTTGGACCATTCGTTTGGGATAATAGTTCAAAGGATGAATTGTGTTGCTTATTGAGTTTTTACGATTTTGTGGATGTTTTTGGTCTTTTGAAAATTTTGCAAATGTTTTTGTATTTTGGATATTTTCTAATGTTTTTGTTTTTGGATTTTTGGATTTTCTAATGTTTGTTTTTGAATTTTATAATTTTTTTGGATTTTCTAATGTTTTTGAATTTTTAGGATGTTTACACTGTGTTTGGATTTTTGACGATTTTCAAATGTTTTTGGATTTTTGACGATTTTCAAATGTTTTTGGATTTTTGGATTTTTACATTGTTTTTGGATTTTTGGATTTTGACACTGTTTTTAGATTTTTGGATTTTTACACTGTTTTTGGATTTTTGATGATTTTCAAATGTTTTTGGATTTTTACATTGTTTTTGGATTTTTGGATTTTGACACTGTTTTTGGATTTTTTACGATTTTCAAATGTTTTTTTATTTTTACATTGTGATTGACAATTTATGGACCAGAGTGCAGACTTATTTTTGAGAGACGATGTACCGTGTTCCGCATTGTAACTTATGCTCAAAATAACATAAATTCACTTTCCATTGGCATGATATGGTGGTGATGATATGATGAAAAGAATTCCAACTCCATTCTTGACTCCACACAACTAGTAAGATGTGTGGGCTCATCACCAAGAATCAAGAAGGACGTAGGAGGTTCATAATGAATATAGAGACAAATGCTAACAACAATCCCTTTGGGAAATTGTGACTCCATTCTTCATAATGGTACTAAACCGGTTTCAAAAATAGCTTTCACTTTATGAGTCACATGCTAGACTTAGGCGAGGTTATGTGGCACGCTAATTGATAAGATATGAGGTTAAGGGATAGTTCTCTCTTCACTTAGGCATCTAAATTACGTGTTTGAGGATTCTATAATTTGTAAGCCTTTGTAAGATTGTGTATTTTGAAATGACTCCTATGCCTTGCCCCATGCTACTAGTGAGAAGCAAGGGCTCATCACCAAAGGTAAAATATAGGCAAGTGAATTTCCTTTTTGTTTGTTTTGTTTTTGTTTTGTTTTTTTTGTTTTTTTTTTTTTGGAATATTTTGCAATGTTTTTATGCTTGTATGAGAATGACCCTCTAGGCTTTGCCCCATGCCACTTGTAAGAGGCAAGGATTCATCACCGAAGACAAGACGTAGGCGAGTAAGGGCACCTTCCTCCATTCCCAGTCTCACACTACTAGTAAGAAGTGTGGGCTCAACACCAAAGACTATGAAGGACGAAAGATGTGACAATGAATTATTCATAAGTTATTGAATTGATGGATTTTTTTTACAATAGTGCTTTGTATTCGGGAAGAAACATCTGCCCCCAATCTCAGCCCCACACGACTAGTAGGACGCGAGGGTTCAACACCGAAGACTGAGATGGACGACCAAACGAACTGGGTAACGAAGTTTAGAGCTTTGTTATGAAAGAGAGAATGTATTAGAAGGGGATATATTACCATCAGTAAGCTTCTAGGTATGACCATAGAGGAAAGCGACTGAAAGTGGAAGAATTATGACGCTCACAAACTTAATAGGATTTATATTAGCACTTGTCTCATGATGATAAATATGAAGATATGATTTTGATAAAGAAAATATCGCGATGGAAATGAATAAATTTATTCGGAGATAAGAAAGACAAAAGGAAAAATGTACATGTTGATGTTTCCCAAAATAGAGAGTGCTTTCAAGAATAGAATTTATTTGAATGGAATGCATTCATGGGTTTTTCAAGGACTTGGCCTGTGTCAATGGCCAATTTATAAGCTCCAAACCAAAAATCATCTATGATTTTGTTGGGCTCAAATTTATCTTGTTTGTTTCGTTCTTTAGGTGTGTTCTTTCGATTTTCTTTGAGAATGAGATCATTGACCTTAAATTTTCTAGGTTTGAATTTTTTATGGTAGCTATGTCATAGCCATTTTTGATATACTTGAAGATGATCTAGGGCATTAAGTTGTTTTTCATCAAGAAGCTCGAGTTCATTAAGGCGTGATTTGTTGATAATAATCTTTACTGATTACATCTTTGAAGGATATTATGAAGGATGAAAATTCAACCGTGACATGTAAAATAGCTTCCTAACCATAAATAAAGTGGAAGGGAGTGGCTCCAATAGGTGTGTGATAAGATGTGCGGTAAGCCCAAAGAGTGGGATAGATTTGGTTAAGCCAATAGCTTCCATGTGTGTTGACAATGATGGTTTGTGTTATTTGGTTTTTGCTTCTAATTGTCCATTAATTGATTGTTTTAAGGATAGCTTCATGATTAAAGATGGAAAAAGTGGCGTAAAGATATTCCTGGGTATACGTACCTCGTAGAATGTATGCACGTAAAGGTATTGACAAGTGGGAATCATTGGTGAAGAGCTACCTGCAAGATCGATCATTGAAAGCATAATGGACATGACAGGTTGCATTTTCACAAGTGTCCAAACTTGATGTGGTTGTGTTTCAACAACAAGGCTAGAGATGTTAGGCATAGGAATAATAGAATCAAGCTCAAATGTGTTTGATGATGGACTCTCTGTTGTAGTGTCTATATTTATATCAAGGGTTGAAAGGGAGTCTTGAAGTGAGGTCAAGATCTCATTACATGTTGGAAGAATATTATTTTTCAAAATAGGTTCAATATCTGCTTGGGTTGAAAGAGAGTCTTGAATCAAGGTCAAGTTCTCATTAGATGTTGGAAGAATGTTGTTGTCCAAAATAGGTTCAATGTATGTTTGAACTAATGGAAGAAAATTTGAAGAAGATATGGATTGGTTTGGAATTAGAGTCTTGACTATTGTCATCATGATCTCGTGGAAATTCAGTATATATAGGAGTTTCGACAGTAGTCAGCTCTTCATGGAAAGTTGTGGTATTGGATGTGTCGTTGGTTGCAAGAGCATTGTCATCAAGTTCTACAGAGATGACGTCGTCGTCAATTAAGTCTTGAACGTAATTCTTAAATCGTACACATTTGTCTATGTGATGACCATCAATGCGATGAAAGTCACAGTATGTGTTAGGTTTGTACCAGCATGGCTTAGCTTCCCCTTTAACAAAGGGTTTTGTAATTGGATATCTTATCAGTTTAGCCAAGCGGGCCAACGGTGTTGCGGGGGCTTAGCCCCTCTTTGAGGCAATGAAAAAAGCGGTTTATTGCTACTTCTACTAGCGAGGAACCTATGCAAGTCTCCACAGATTACGCCTTCGGGGTTGGGATCTCATCCCGGTAGAGTGTTACAGGTTGCGAAGAGAAAGGAATAAAAGGAGAAGAGAAAGAAGCAGATCCGAAGGAAGAAAAGAAATGAGTTCCAAAGCGGAAGGGTCGGAAGATCTATGCTTTTAGTTTGGTAGTAAGCACGAGCCAAACCTACTTGCATAAATAAACAAAGCAATCTTGATAAACAAATGACGGAAAAGTAGATATGAATCCAGATTAAACACATACGAGATCTAACGTAAGAAAGATCTAATGCATAACACTGACTATTGAGCACAAAGTCGAATAATTGTATTCTTGTTCTTTTACATTACAAGAAAGCTCAAAGTCTTTCTCTCCTCACTTCTATTTCTATCGAAAAATGTTCACCCGAATACAACAAGTATTCTTGTATTTATAGAAGATGAGAGAGAGAAGGCAAAATGGAGCCAACCACTTATCTACAAGATATTTACAAAATATCTAAAGTCATGTTGACTTTTACATTTTGAGTGGATGACATCATCCCATGATGTAACATGGATGATGTCATCGTTGCACCAACATACTTGAGATATGGCGAAAAGAAAGTCGGAGAATAGCGAGAGGAAGAAGAAGAAGAGGAAAAAGAAGAAGCTAGTCATCATCATCGTCTGCGGCCGAAAAAGTGCTTTGCCACGATCTTGCTCGGGAGATGAGATGTGGGCCCGGCGCGGTATTCAAGAACTTGCGATCATTGACCCGCCCGATCTGTGATGGATCCTTGTGCGATCACCGGTGCCGCAAGTTTCCCGCTCTTCTACAAGCTTTTCGGGAAGTTTGGAATAATCTTTCTCCGCCTCAATCGGGAAAGCGATGAAGTCCTGCAAGACGGCGAGTTATTGATGGATTCGGTATCAAGCGTGACTTCGGCCTGTTCCTTGAGAAGCTAACTCCTTGAAAATCCGGATAGTATCATCGGCCGTTCTTAAGGTGAGGAAGGAGTGAGCAACCTTGGATTCATGGATAAAACAATTTTCTCCATTTGATACATCGCATCAGGGCCTCTTCCTTCACCTTATCTATTTTTTCTAACACAAACTCAAGCTGATCTATCAGATAGTCAGTGGACATAGTCTTGTTGAGGTCCTTGGGTGACCGAATACTCGAACTTGACCAAATCTTGGTGAGCAGTCGAACATACATTGGAAGGCCTCGTGTTGGAGTCTAGCGTTTTCTAACTCTTACGATATCGGGGCCGCTAATGCTTGAAGCTCCTTATTCGCCTTTTGATGTTCGAGGATAAGGTGATATATTCGGCGATTACCTTTTCGCTATCTTTGAGAATCGACTTCTCAGCGAAAGCTTGACCATGCCCCTGCTCACCGATCTTTGAATATTCATTGATCTTGTCTTGAGCAGCTCGGGAGTCTCGGCGGCGGTTGTGGGAGGTGCACTTCCCATCTTCTGTAAGGCCTGAAGCAGGTATTTATTCTGTTCTTTCAGCAGCCTTTTCTCTTCTTTGGCTTCTTGAAGCTTTTCACAAAGTGCATCAATCGCGGAACGAGCTTCCCCCTGGAGACTTTCAGAGGACGTCCCCATCGTGACTTGGGTCACTGTGAAATCTGCTGGAGACAGATCCTCTTTTTCTTTGGTGGGATCGGGGTAAGCTATTTCCAGGACTCTCTCACCTGCAGCGCTCTTTGAGAAGCGTGTAACCGGCTTGTGCTTCTTTGCTCCTTTAGCCGGAATAACCGAAAAGTCCATCGGAGCGATGGGGACTTTCCTCTTTGGTAGCTCATTTCTTGAGAGATCAAGCTGGTCTATTGAAGAAGGACCGAGAGAGGAGAGGAGGAGGCAGCAGCTGACGGTAGAAGAGGGGAAGAACGTGGAGACACGCGGCGGTGGCATTGAAAGAATAGCCGCGGAGGTGTCCACGGGAGGAAGGGAAGCCGGGGCTGCGAGAAGACATAGGAAGGAAGGGAGCCGGAAAGGAGAGAAGAAATGGAAGGAGACAAATCAGTAAGAGAGGAGAAGATGGATGAAGAGGCGGGGAAAGGGTAGAAGAAGGGGAGAGGACTGACAAAGGAGTGGTTGCTTTGACACAGGGAAGGAGAGGAAGAGAAGGAGAAGGGACAGAAGGAACCTCGTAGTCGTAGCAACGCCGACATCACGAGTGGATGGGCCTTCGGGAGCGTCCTCCATGAACTCCTCTTCCAAAGTTATGACTTGTTCGAGCTCAGGAAGAGGACTTTCGAGGACTTCCTCTGGCGGGCGCTTGATTCACCCTTGCACCCTTGCCTTTTATTGCTTCTTTGATCTTGGGCGCATTACCCAAAGGAGAAGTTATAAAATCTCGCCGAGGTAGATCAATCCATTCATACGGCACGAGCTCCGTTCTCGCATGGTTTCTTTGACCCTCTCCTCGATTGTCGAGGAGCCTTGCTTATCAATAGCGGGAAGGGCCAATTGTCCCCATACGTGTTATTATACACCTTGTCTACTTCATCTTCCGAAGTTTGGAAGCCTTTGGGGACGATGGCTACTCCATCTTGAATAATTTACTGCCAATGCTAAGCGGGAGTGATCTGTCTCTGAGTGCCACCTCATGGATGGCGTCGATGTAAATGTCCTCAATTTGAGGGACATGGATAGGATCAAGCTTAGCCCTTGGCGAAAGCGACCTCTCGGGTCGAATGTAGGCCTTCTTTGGGAAATCATGCTTTAGATTGAGCAATTCTAGCTCGGCAAACATCTCCTTCGCCTTGTGATATTTGGAACAAGTGTATCGGCCTCTTGTGAGGGGAAAGGAGTTCCACCCTTCTTTCTCTTGACACTTCTCATGATATGTGACCATTTGCCTTGACAATTCCAATAGAACCAGCTTTGGTCCAGCATACCTTGGACCTAGTGGGCTCGCCCAAGAAGTTAACCGCCCTCGAGATAGGTGAATGTGGGAAATTGGGTGAACAAGGCCCCCCACTTTTCCACAGCAGAAACAGTATTCTTAATTGTGCGGCCATGAGTCAACTTTGGTCGCAGCATGCATATAATTTGGTAGAAGAAAGCATCATTGATTTTTGAAAAGTGTTGGATGCTATTCTCCAGCTTTAGCTCTGGGTAGTATTCATATATCTTGGCACGAGGCCAAGTTCCGCCGGGTGCAGCCTGGATAGTCCCTTTCGAGACATATTGCTGCGGCATACACTACGTAGGAGTTCATATGAAACACTCCTGTTGTGGCAAACTGTTGTAGCTGCTCAGAAATGGCGCTGCTTATTATTTCCCCCCAGCAGAAGCGCTGATCGGGCAAATTTTTGTTCATCGTCTCCAGGTACCGCAGCATCCATTTATGGAAGTAGTGGGCGTCGAAAGCGAAGACTCTGCTCGGGAAAGTGATGGTGTCCTTTGAGTTCTTCGGAGAAGTCGCCGGTGGATAGTGCAGGGCCACCGGGTCACTACCTTCTTATTTTGAGGTAGACTTCATTCATTAATTGCATGCATAGGTCCTCATTGCCCTCCAGTCTGGACACATTCTTCTTGGGTACGGCCACGAAGCCGGTGATGAGGGATGCGAGAATCTTTTCAAAATGGCGAGTGGTGAGGTCGATGACCACTTCTCCCTTACTATTTTCGACACACACTGGTGTCCTTGTTGTAAGATTGGGCAACCACCATTATGAACTCATTATTAATAGCGCCTTTTGGAATCCCACCGGTGAAATGTAGAGCACTACCCATCAATTTATCCATCCAGGGGCTTCTTGTTACTTTACGAGTTCTCATCCGAGAGTCGTCCATGTCAATGTGGCCCGATTCGAGAATCTCGACATCCATATTGCATTCACTTTGAGATTCGGGCATTCTAACCCTTTGGTACTTATACTTCATTTCTTCCTCTGTTAGCTTAGCTTTTCCTCTTGGTTTGGCGGGTCTCTTGCTTGAGGTAGACATGTGTTCTTAAGCTTATCGATGATCGCACGTAGGAGAAGAGAAACCCAATCAAGAAGCTTGAATTAGTCATTTGATCTTCCATTGGAATACTAGCAGAAGAAAGAGTTAGAACTTTTAAGGCTCGGGGCGCAGGGCGCATGGAAGATGTGTGTAACAGGCTGCATTTTATAACAGGGCGCACAGGAAATGCGTGTTACATTGGGGTTCGATGCGCCTGTGGCGCATGGAAAGATTGTGTAACATGGACGAATGATGCGCCAAAGGAATATAGCGCGGCGCATGGAGGGTTTACACAACATCATGTTACTGCATCGGAGGGTGTGCCAGCGCCTATGTAATCTTTATACTTGCGCGAAAAAGGCTTTTGTTGCATCGAAACTAGGTGCGCTCTTTGGCGCGTGGAAATGGGATGCAACATGGGTAAAAGTGCGAGGCTTATAGGAGGAAGCGCGGGATTTACACTTGGAGCATGCAAAAGGGGTGCGCTTATGGGCGCATGAATTTCAGCTGTATCAGGATGGCAGGGTGCGCCATGGCGCGGATCTTTGAGTATGTTGCAAGTCGGATAGGTGCGCGAGGGGCGCATTGCCCATTGATTATTCTGGCGCGCGGTGCGCCTTGTGAAATAAACTCTCAAACCTCTCTTTTCTTTCTCTTCCACTTCAAAATTTGCTTGGACAAGTAAGGTTTTCCAAAAACTTGTAAAGCGAGATCAAGTTAGCTACAAAAGCGACCCCTTTTCAGCGAGATCCGGAAAGGGGAGGGAAGCAGAAAAGCAAGAAGAAAGATACGGGGCAGCACGGGTGGAAAGGCTCAAACACATTCAAACTTTGATGGCGGCGTGCAAGTTGGCATACACACCAAAACCGGACAAAAACAAGCCCAAAGAGCGAGAAAACATAAAAGGAAGAAGGAAGAACCTCTTACCTTAAAATATAGCGAAAATTCCTTGGCGGGTCCACAACACTGACTGACGAAAGCGGCAGAGCGGTGACAAATCGAGAAAAATCACGTCTTGACAAAAGAACAATGAAAATGACATGGCGCGCATAGGTATATATAACAAAATTTGTCATAAATCGCCAACCACCATTTGAAAAGCGCGTGAAAGCATTTGTCGGCAGAGGAAAGCATGCGCCCTTTGGCGCATGGAAATGTGACAACGAGGAGAATGGGTGCGACTTTGGCGCATCAAAGCGAGTTGTCGACATGAATTTATATGCGCCATTGGCGCACAAAGCGTGGTGTAACACGGAAAATACATGCGCCTTTGGCGCACCGAGAAGCGTGCTAACATGGAAAACCATGCGCAAAGGCTTTTAAGGGCGCATCAAAAATTGATGTTGCGGAAAAACCATGCGCCCGGCCAAAAAAAGGCTCAAAAAGACTAAGTTCAAAAGCTGAATTTCCGGGAAGGGATTTACAACAATACGAATGCGGAGGATCCCTAACGAGGATCGAAACAAAATTTTCGGTATGGTTATCGGTAAAATCGCCCTTGTCGATTTACGGGATAACATGGTGGCTCCTCACTGGGACTATCCTTGAGTAAAATCGGGGGTAGAGAATCCCAGATGACATGTGCCTATCCATTGGAGTGCGGAGTCAAAAACAAGGGGACCGGAGGAGAACAAAGGAAACACACAACAAGCGAAAGCAAACACGCGGCGAAAGCAAACACACAACCAAAATAAAGCATGTACAAAGAAGAGAGCAAGCTCTACTTCACGAAGATCTTGAGATGTTGCCCATTTGTAGGGAAGCGGGAGTTCACTCCATCCAGATACGAGAGATAGAAACTATTCTCTCCATTGAGTTGTTTGATTTTGAAGGGCCCTCTCCACAAGGAGTCAAACTTTCCATGCATACCCTTTGGCTCTCTTCGCTTGTCCCAGAGAAGAACAAGATCTCCCACTTCAAAATCCCTCTGCTTGGCCTTCTTGTCGAAAAGCTTCTTCACGTGATTCTGATGTTCAGTGATCCTGTCGACCACCCTTACTCTCTTTTCTTCAAGTTCATGAGGTACATGATTCTCTTCTCTAGAGAACTTTGAAAAGTTTCATCTTCGATAGCTTGTGCCAAGCGAAGAAGCGGGAAGTTCATTTGAAATGGGAAGCTCGGCATCAGTGCCATATAACACTTGAAAAGGTGACATGCCGAGAGATCTCTTGGGAGTAATACGGTCTGC
Source organism: Taxus wallichiana var. yunnanensis (assembly GCA_018340775.1). Classification (NCBI taxonomy): domain Eukaryota; kingdom Viridiplantae; phylum Streptophyta; class Pinopsida; order Cupressales; family Taxaceae; genus Taxus; species Taxus wallichiana. Next base: position 317,092,013 of record CM031241.1, on the reverse strand, counting down.
CCACAAAGCGTCGTACAAAGCCTTGTGCCACATTCGCTGGTTTGATTCCACCAACTTCCGTATAATGGTCACTAGGTTCTTATTGCTGGATTCCGCCTGACCATTTCCTTGCGGGTAGTAATCCGAAGCATGGGCTAAAGTTATTCCATATTCATAACAAAAACTAATAACTTCTCGGGAGGAGAAGTTAGAAGCATTATCAGCAACGATTTTGTTCGGGATGCCGAACCTGACAATGATATTTTCCTTGATAAAACTGCAAACCACCTCAGAAGTGGCATGCTTGACTGGTATGGCTTCCACCCATTTGGTGAAGTAATCAGTTGCTGTAAGGACATAGCTATGTCCGGCACTCGATTGGGGATTGAGTGCGCCAATAAAATCGATTCCCCACTGCTTGAATGGCTCATTTATAATAACCGGCCTTAGGGGAAAGGCAGCCAATTTGGGCTTACCAACAAACTGCTGGCAAGGCTCGCATTTCGCTACCCAGGTAGCTGCATCTTGAAAGAGCGTCGGCCAATAGTACCTGGCTCGAATGATCTTATGTGCCGTCACGGAAGAAGAAAAATGGCCTCCACAGGCTGAGTTGTGAAAACTTTCCAGCAGTTTTACTTGCTGGGGCTTGTCAACACATCGCAGAAAGATACCATCTATCCCACGCTTATATAAACCGTCATCCCAGATAACATACTTGGCCGCTCTGAGCTTTATAGCACGCTTCTCCTTTGCGCATTCGGAGTGCTGCTGGGCATTCGCCGTAGGTGAGGAAGAAAGCAATGTCGGAGTACCATTCGTCACTAGTTGCCTGAAACAAAACCGAGAGCGAGAGAATCGGCCCTTCTAGAGGGTTTGCTCTTCATTGGTACAATTTTCTCTTTCATCATGATTTTCAGAACCCTTGTTTTCAGCCATTAGCTGACACAGGCCTTTGCCCCTCACCAGCTTGGTGGGTTTAATATCTAGGTCATATTCCTGGACCTTTGCGATCCAATTCCCTCTCACACTTCCCAACTCTTGTTGAGTTAGAATTGATTTCACCGCTGTGTCGGGGACCAGCACCACCGTATGCGAGTTCAGAATGTAATACCTGAAACTCTTCACCGCTTTAACGACGGCAAAGGCGTGCTTTTCCAATTGAGTCATTTTCAACTCGTGAGGCTTGAGAGGAGAACTCATGAATGCGATTGGAGATTCAATATCCTCCGAGTTCTTTTGCATCAGGATTGCAGAAACAGTATGTTCGGAGGCATAACTATACATAATGAAGTCTTTGGAGAAATCCGGACATACCAGGACCGGTGCATGAGCAACAGAAGTTTTTATCTCCTCAAACGATCTTTTCCCTTCTTCACTCCATCGAAAGTTGGTGTTCCCTTCATCATGTTCAAAATGTGGCGAGTCTTCTCGTGCAAAGTCGGGGACAAAACGCTAAGAAAATTCACCTTTAGAAGAAAGAATGAACACGGTCTTGCTTGTGGGCGAGTAAGGCTCACGAATAGCCTTGACCCTTTCGGCATCAATCTTTGTTCCTTCTTTGCTAACCACATGGCCTAGCAATTTCCCTTAGTGACCCGAAAACAGACTTTTTTGGGTTAAGGGAAATTCCGTGTTCTCGGCATCGGCCAATACATTCCGAATGATCATAATGATCACTTCGTCGTTTGGAGAACACGGTTAAGTCATCTAGATAAACTACAATGACCTTTCCCATCATGCCTTTGAAAGCAAAGTCCATGGCTCGCTGAAAAGTGGCACCAGCGTTAGTTAGGCGAAAGGCATCTGCTATAGGCAAGCGTACCCCGGAGTAGTGAATGCTGTTTTGAATTGATCTTCAGGCGAGACTTCAATCTGATTATAGCCCGAAAAACCATCAAGCATAGACAGCATTTCTGATCCAGTCACCGCTTGCAGAACTTGATCCATTATGGGAAGAGGGTAGTTGTCTTTCAGCGAAGCTTGATTTAAGTTTCGGAAATCTACGCAGATGCGTATTTCACCGTTTTTCTTGCGTACTGGCACAATGTTCGCCACCCAAGTGCTGTGATGGATAGGGAAGATGATTCTTGCGTCCAGCATCTTCTGAATTTCGGCTTGAATAGTGCCCGAAATCTTGGGATTATAATGCCTTTGCTTCTGACGGAAGGCTTTGGCATCTTCTTTTAGCGGTATATCATGCTGAACGTCCTTTGGCTTGAAAGACTTTAAATCGGCATAGGACCATGCCAATACATCCATATATTTTTTCAGCAACTTGACAAACTTTTGCTTTTCTCCAGGCGTGCAGCATTTGCCAATGTTCACGAATTGCGGATGTGCCTCTGAACCCATATTGACTGGTTCAGTCTCTGGAGATGAGCCAGGATCATCCCGCCTCTTCTTTTTTACAAAACGGTCGTGCCTGTCAAACAAGCGTTCCAGAGAAACCAAGCCCTTTGGAATTTTATTTCCTTTGAGCTGACATATGCCATCGTTCTCTTTTGATTCATGATTTTGGTCGTTGATTGATTCACGGCACGTAGAGGTGGATCCTTCAAAATACAACTCATCAAAGTTTTCTGCTTTTTCTAGAAAGGCAATGAGATGATTATCATCGTTGAATACTTGCCAATGCTGAGAGTTGTCTGGCACGCTTGGACGGAAAACCACTTCAATGGTGTATTTGTTCGTTTTCAAACCCGGGTGCGGGAGCATGAGAGATGCTGAAACAGCCAACGAATCAGCCATGTCATTTTGGGCCCTTGGAATGGCCTCTATTGAAAAAGCGTCAAATTCCTCAATGCTGTCCCATACCGCATTACGGTAGTGCCTGAGCCTTTCATTTTTCACTTGATAAATCCTTTTGACCTGATTTACAACTAGCTCGGCATCACCTTGGACTTTCAGATTTTTTATTCCTCTTTCTTTTGCAGCTTGCATACCGAGTAACAGAGATTCGTACTCAGCAGTATTATTAGTGTTGAAAAACTGCAATTTGAAAGAAAGAGGAATTACCTCCTCCTCGGGAGATATCAGCACAACTCGGCGCCACATCCACTAGTCGCGCGAGTGCCATCAAATTGCAAGGTCAGATCTTATTACAATCCTTTTCTGAACAAAACGTCCTTTGTATCCGCCTCGGTGGATAAGAAGTAATTCCCAACCACGATGATTGAAAAGAATTTGGGCTTTTGGGTCTTGAGCTAGTGACCAAGTATTTCTTTTGGGATTCCGGCTCCAAAGTTTGCATTACGCCTTTGACTGGGATTCTAGCTTTGGACCAGTCCATGTGAATTTCTCCACCAACTTCGCTGCAAAAGCTCCTTCCCAACAGAATTCCATAGGCTGCCGGAATGTCAGCGACGAGGACGGTCATCTTTACTCTTTTATCCGGGAAGGCCGCAAACGCAAATTGCGCGTCTTTGATTTGGCCAATCAATGGCACTTGCTTGGTCTCCAATGAATAGCATCTGCCGAATGGTTTGGTAAGAGTGAGGCCCAAAGCATGGGCGACTTTTGCCGGCATGACGTTATCGGAAGCTCGGAATCAATTATCTGATTGCTCAACTTATGGCCGTTGATTAGAGAGAGAGATAGAAAGGTTCTATTTTGCACGATGCGGATGTTGAAGCAACATTTATATGGGATTCGGGGGAGTGGAAAGGATTCCTTTTGGGAAACTGTTTGGGTGAAACGACTTGACTGGATGTATTTGGTCAATCTTACAAGTTGTTCGGGGTTTGGTGAAGGTACTCGGCTGAGACATTTGGATCTTGGTCTTTTTGCATGATCTATAATATCAAACACGGCCAAGGGTTGCGTTGGTGAGGGAATGAGTCCTTCACTTCGCGGTGGTGGAATGGGATTACTGATCTTAGTAGGAACTTGAGGGGGCTGACTTGGAGGAGAGATGGGCGGAAAAGACTTCTTAGCAAAAGACTTAACGAGGGTGGTAGGAAGAGGATTACCTCTTTAGAATAGTTGGAGGTGCGTTTGACGCGACCTTCTCCTTCTGTACGTGGGTAGCAACTTCCGTCTCTTTTCCTTGAGAGCGGGTGAAAACAGCATATGATTGTCCGCTTGCGTAGCCCTGAGTACTCTCTTCTTCGTCAGATTCATCCTCGTCAAACTCCATATATCCAATAGTAGAGTCGCCAGTCGGCTCACCGACATCTTGATCATCTTCGTCTTGAAACGAAGGTTCTTCATATACTGCTCTTCTTCTTCGACTTGGCCAAAGCATTGACCGGAGGAGCTTCAAGCGCCAACCGTGGAGCAGTCGCAGGTAGACGCGGCCTTTGTGAAGCATGGTTAGGAACAAAACTCCTTCTTGGAACATCCCGGTATGAAGAACTAGGAGCCTGGGCCAACTGCTTCTTCAATGCGAGCAAATCATTCGCCATTTTTGGAATGCTGGGTCAGACGAAGTGGTAGGTGAAGGGCCCACGGACTTAGGCTTTGATGATTCCTTTTTCAATTCGCCAGATATTATCAAATTGTCTTCTATCCGGATGGCAGCGGCCTGAGCGAGAGGTAGAGTAGCCACTCGCTCTTGAAGGAGCAAGAAGCTGACTTTTGAGTTCATGGCGTTCATGAAGAAACACCGATTCTCGGCGTTGGAAGCATGGCAGTAGGGACACGGTTGATTAGAGCATTGAACCGGGCGATAAAATCGCGCATGGTCTCGTTTGCCTCCTTCTTCAGATGAGTGATTCGTGATAATAAAGTGAACGCATCTTCTGAGGGTTTATACTGCCTGTCTTAGCGTCATAAAGTTGCCCAACCTGGTGATAGATCCGGCGGCAAATGTTGAAACCATTGAGTGCGAGGCCCTTGTAGGGTTTCCAGAAAAAGGCGAACTGACACATCTTCATGAGTCACGTCCAAAATACTGCATGACATAATGAAAGCAGATATGTGGGAATCCGTGCTTTGATTTCCGCTCCCGTCGAATTTAGGAAAATTCTTTCGATTTCCGTGAGGGAGTGCGTGAACTGGATGTGGCAGTGCGAGAGGGCCCATAGCATTTCCCCATGGTACCGCCATTTGAAAAGTTGGAAAAAGCACACGAGCTGGAAGGGTGGTTCCACTGAGCAGCAAGGCACTACAAAGGGATGTAGATGCTTCTGGTAACCGACCTTTTCTTTGTGAAGGTGAGACACTCCTGGATGACCGGCTAGCTGAGCTTAGCGCTGAAAAACGTGCCGGTGTTACGCTGAAATTGTGCCTCTGAAGCAGATCGAAAGTAGGATCAGCTTCTCCTCGGGCTCTCCTGCTGCGCGTAAAAGGTTCACTCGCCAGTGTACCTTTCAGATCTGCAATATTACAGCGCAGATTTAAACTTTATTTTTGGGTGTACCTGCTGATTTTCTGGTTTTTCTGACAAAAACCAGCAGCACGCACTTTTCTGGATATTAAAAATTATCCTCTTCAGAAACCGATTGCGGTTAAATGACAGATGAAAATGAGGATAAGATGGTGGGGAAGATAGTAAGCTGATTTTCGGATCTGATTTGGACTTTTTCAGAGGGTTTCAAACTTTTTTAGAAAACAGTCAAAACTCAGATCTACGGAAAAATAATGATTTCTGTAAAAACTCAGCGAACTAAAGATATGTAAGAAGCCCAGATCTATGACTCTCAGAAGAAAAATTTTCGATTCGGGCACTTTTGCAAATTTTTGGATTTTCAACAAAAAGCTCAGATTTGCAAACTGGCAGCAACCTGCTGATTTTTTCTGATTTTTTTTTTTTTTTTACTTACTACGGCATAGATCGCGGATCATGCATTTCGATCCCAGTGGAGTCGCCAAAAAACTGTTGGTCCGAAAATCTATCGCGCGGACAGATCTATGGATAAGCGGGCCAGCGGTGTTGGGGGCTTAGCCCCTCTTTGAGGCAAAAGCGGCCCGGTTTTATTGCTACTTCTACTAGCGGGAACCTATGCAAGTCTCACAGATTCGCCTTCGGGGTTGGGATCTCATCCCGGTAGAGTGTTACAGGTTGCGAAGAGAAAGGAATAAAAGGAGAAGAGAAAGAAGCAGATCCGAAGGAAGAAAGAAATGAGTTCCAAAGCGGAAGGGTCGGAAGATCTATGCTTTTAGTTTGGTAGTAATGTGAGCCAAACCTACTTGCATAAATAAACAAAGCAATCTTGATAAACAAATGACGGAAAAGTAGATATGAATCCAGATTAAACACATACGAGATCTAACGTAAGAAAGATCTAATGCATAACACTGACTATTGAGCACAAAGTCGAATAATTGTATTCTTGTTCTTTTACATTAAGAAAGCTCAAAGTCTTTCTCTCCTCACTTCTATTTCTATCGAAAAATGTTCACCCCGAATACAACAAGTATTCTTGTATTTATAGAAGATGAGAGAGAGAAGGCAAAATGGAGCCAACCACTTATCTACAAGATATTTACAAAATATCTAAAGTCATGTTGACTTTTACATTTTTGAGTGGATGACATCATCCCATGATGCAACATGGATGATGTCATCGTTGGCACCAACATACTTGAGATATGGCGAAAAGAAAGTCGGAGAATAGCGAGAGGAAGAAGAAGAAGAGGAAAAAGAAGAAGCTAGTCATCATCATCGTCTGCGGCCGAAAAAAGTCGCTTTGCCGATCTTGCTCGGGAGATGAGATGTGGAACCGAGCGCGGTATTCCAAGAACTTGCGATCATTGACCCGGCCCGATCTGTGATGGATCCTTGTGCGATCACCGATTGCCCGCAAGTTTCCCGCTCTTCTACAAGCTTTTCGGGAAGTTTGGAATAATCTTTCTCCGCCTCAATCAGGAAACCGATGAAGTCCCTGCAAGCCAGCAGGTTATTGATGGATTCGGTATCAAACGTGACTTCTGGCCCTGTTCCTTGAGAAGCTAACTCCTTGAAAATCCGGATAGTATCATCAGCCGTTCTTAAGGTGAGGGAAGGAGTGAGCAACCTTGGATTCATGGATAAAACAATTTTCTCCATTTGATACATCGCATCCAGGGCCTCTTCCTTCACCTTATCTATTTTTTCTAACACAAACTCAAGCTGATCTATCCGATAGTCCAGAGTGGACATAGTCTTGTTGAGGGTCCTTGGGTGACCGAATACTCCGAACTTGACCAAATCTTCGACTGAACAGTCGAACATCTGTTGGAAGGCCTCGTGTTGGAGTCTAGCGTTTTCTAACTCTTCTGATATCGGGGCCGCTAATGCTTGAAGCTCCTTATTCGCCTTTTGATGTTGAGGATAGGTGATATATTCGGCGATTACCTTTTCGCTATCTTTGAGAATCTGGCTTCTCCAAGCAGAAACAGCCATGCCCTGCTCACCGATCTTTGAATATTCATTGATCTTGTCTTGACTGAGCAGCTCAGGAGTCTCGGCGGCAGTTGTGGGAGGTGCACTTCCCATCTTCTGTAAGGCCTGAAGCAGGTATTTATTCTGTTCTTTCAGCAGCCTTTTCTCTTCTTTGGCTTCTTGAAGCTTTTCACAAAGTGCATCAATCGCGGAACGAGCTTCCCCCTGGAGACTTTCAGAGGACGTCCCCATCGTGACTTGGGTCACTGTGAAATCTGCTGGAGACAGATCCTCTTTTTCTTTGGTGGGATCGGGGTAAGCTATTTCCAGGACTCTCTCACCTGCAGCGCTCTTTGAGAAGCGTGTAACCGGCTTGTGCTTCTTTGCTCCTTTAGCCGGAATAACCGAAAAGTCCATCGGAGCGATGGGGACTTTCCTCTTTGGCTGGCTCAGCTGCTGAGAGATCCAAGCTGGTCCTATTGAAGAAGGACCAGAGACAGAGGGGGAGGCAGCAACAGTAGAAGAGGGGAAGAACGTGGAGACACGCGGCGGTGGCATTGAAAGAATAGCCGCGGAGGTGTCCACGGGAGGAAGGGAAACCGGGGCTGCAGAAGACATAGGAAGGGAAGGGAGCCCGGAAAGGAGAGAAGAAATGGAAGGAGACAAATCAGCAAGAGAGGAGAAGATGGATGAAGAGGCGGGGAAAGGGTAGAAGAAGGGGAGAGGACACTGACCAAAGGAGTGGTTCTTGACACTGGGGAAGGAGAGGAAGAGAAGGAGAAGGGACGGAAGGAACCTCGTAGTCGTAGCAGCAACGCCGACATCACGAGTGGATGGGCCTTCGGGCGTCCTCCATGAACTCCTCTTCCAAAGTTATGACTTGTTCGAGCTCAGGAAGAGGACTTTCGGGGACTTCCTCTGGGCGGCGCTTGATTCACCCTCTTTGCACCCTTGCCTTTTAGCTGCTTCTTTGATCTTGGGCGCATTACCCAAAGGAGAAGTTATAAAATCTCGCCGAGGTAGATCAATCCATTCATACGGCACGAGCTCCGTTCTCCGCATGGTTTCTTTGACCCTCTCCTCGGTGTCGAGGAGCCTTGCTATATCAATAGCGGGAAGGGCAATTGTCCCCATCTGTGTTATTATACACCTTGTCTACTTCATCTTCCGAAGTTTGGAAGCCTTTGGGGGACGATGGCTACTCCATCTTGAATAATTTCTGCAATGCTAGCGGGAGTGATCTGTCTCACGAGTGCCACCTCATGGATGGCGTCGATGTAAATGTCCTCAATTTGAGGGACATGGATAGGATCAAGCTTAGCCCTTGGCAAGCGACCTCTCGGGTCGAATGTAGGCCTTCTTGGGAAATCATGCTTTAGATTGAGCAATTCTAGCTCGGCAAACATCTCCTTCGCCTTGTGATAGGCTGGAACAAGTGTATCGGCCTCTTGTGAGGGGAAAGGAGTTCCACCCTTCTTTCTCTTCGACACTTCTCATGATATGTGACCATTTGCCTTGACAATTCCAATAGAACCGACTTGGTCCAGCATACCTTGGCGACCTAGTGGGCTCGCCCGAAGTTAACCGCCCTCGAGATAGGTGAATGTGGGAAATTGGGTGAACAAGGCCCCCACTTTTCCCTGGCTTGATATTCTTAATTGTGCGGCCATGAGTCAACTTTTGGTCGCGGCATGCATATAATTTGGTAGAAGAAAGCATCATTGATTTTTGAAAAGTGTTGGATGCTATTCTCGGCTTTAGCTCTGGGTAGTATTCATATATCTTGGCACGAGGCCAAGTTCCACCAGTGCAGCCCTGGATAGTCCCTTTCGAGAATGACTGCGGCATACACTACGTAGGAGTTCATATGAAACACTCTGTTGTGGCAAGCTGTTGTGTATTTGCTCGAGAAATGGCGCTGCTTATTATTTCCCAATGAAGCGCCGATCGGGCAAATTTTTGTTCATCGTCTCCAGTACCGCATGCATCCATTTATGGAAGTAGTGGGCGTCTGAAAGCGAAGACTCTGCTCGGGAAAGTGATGGTGTCATTTGAGTTCTTCGGAGAAGTCGCCGGTGGATAGTGCGGGGCCCCGGGTCACTACCTTCTTATTTTTGAGGTAGACTTCATTCATTAATTGCATGCATAGGTCCTCATTGCCCTCCCAGTCTGGACACATTCTTCTTGGGTAGCGGCCCACGAAGCTTCGGTGATGAGGGATGCGAGAATCTTTTCAAAATGGCGAGTGGTGAGGTCGATGACCACTTCTCCCTTACTATTTTCGACACACTGGTGTCCTTGTTGTAAGATTGGGCAACCACCATTATGAACTCATTATTAATGGCCATTTGGAATCCCACCGGTGAAATGTAGAGCACTACCCATCAATTTATCCATCCAGGGGCTTCTTGTTACTTTCTGAGTTCTCATCCAGAATTCGTCCATGTCAATGTGGCCCAGTTCAGAATCTCTGACATCCATATTGCATTCCACTTTGAGATTCGGGCATTCTAACCCTTTGGTACTTATACTTCATTTCTTCCTCTGTTAGCTTAGCTTTTCCTCTTGGTTTGGCGGGTCTCTTGCTTGAGGTAGACATGTGTTCTTCAAAGCTTATCTGATGATCTGCACGTAGGAGAAGAGAAACCCAATCAAGAAGCTTGAATTAGTCATTTGATCTTCCATTGGAATACTAGCAGAAGAAAGAGTTAGAACTTTTAAGGCTCGGGGCGCAGGGCGCATGGAAGATGTGTGTAACAGGCTGCATTTTATAACAGGGCGCACAGGAAATGCGTGCTACATTGGGGTTCGATCTTTGTGGCGCATGGAAAGATTGTGTAACATGGACGAATGATGCGCCAAAGGAATATAGCGCGGCGCATGGAGGGTTTACACAACATCATGTTACTGCATCGGAGGGTGTGCCAGCGCCTATGTAATCTTTATACTTGCGCGAAAAAGGCTTTTGTTGCATCGAAGCCCAGGTGCGCTCTTTGGCGCGTGGAAATGGGATGCAACATGGGTAAAGGTGCGCTTGAGGCTTATAGGAGGAAGCGCGGGTTTTACACTTGGAGCATGCAAAAGGGGTGCGCTTTATGGGCGCATGAATTTCATTTGTATCGAGGATGGCGGGTGCGCCATGCGCGGATCTTTAGTATGTTGCAAGTCGGATAGGTGCGCCGAGGTGGCGCATGCTTATTGATTATTCAAGGCGCGCGGTGCGCCTTGTGAAATAAACTCTCAAACCTCTCTTTTTCTTTCTCTTCCACTTCAAAATTTGCTTGGACAAGTAAGGTTTTCCAAAAACTTGTAAGCAGAGATCAAGTTAGCTACAAAGCGACCCCTTTTCAGCGAGATCCGGAAAGGGGAGGAGAGCAAAACAACGAGAAGAAAAGATACTGAGGCAGCACGGGTGGAAAGGCTCAAACACATTCAAACTTTGATGAAAAGCGCGCCAGCAAGTTGGCATACACACCAAAACCGGACAAAAACAAGCCCAAAGAGCAGAAAACATAAAAGCGAGGAAGGAAGAACCTCTTACCTTAAAATATAGCGAAAATTCCTTGGCGGGTCCACAACACTCTGACGAAAGCGGCAGAAGCGGTGACAAATCCGAGAAAAATCACGTCTTGCGACAAAAGAACAATGAAAATGACATGGCGCGCATAGGTATATATAACAAAATTTGTCATAAATGCATGACCACCATTTGAAAGGCGCGTGAAAGCATTTGTCGGCAGAGGAAAGCATCGCCCTTTGGCGCATGGAAATGTGACACGAGGAGAATGGGTGCGACTTTGGCGCATCAAACGAGTTGTCGACATGAATTTATGTGCGCCATTGGCGCACCAAAACGTGGTGTAACACGGAAAATACATGCGCCTTTGGCGCACCGAGAAGCGTGCTAACATGGAAAACCATGCGCCAAAGGCTTTTAGGGGGCGCATCAAAAATTGATGTTGCAAGGAAAAACCATGCGCCCAGCCAAAAAAGGCTCAAAAAGACTAAGTTCAAAAACTGAATTTCCCGGGAAGGGATTTTACAATATTCTGAATGCGGAGGATCCCTAACGAGGGATCGAAACAAAATTTTCGGTATGGTTATCGGTAAAATCGCCCTTGTCAATTTTACAGGATAACAATAGCTTAAATAAGCTATAATGAAAATGGTTTAGATTTGGCTTAAACAAGCTCTGAATTGTTTGGCGTGGAGAGTAACCCAAACAGGTTAATCATGATATGGTTGTGATATAACTCAAAATGAGTTATGAAAGGATTTTGTTGGTGTGATTTGGATAAACACGATGGTGGGCGAGAATAATGAGTGAACTCAAAAAAGTCACCCAATATTAGTTTGATACAGCTTGAAACAAGCTATGAAGGATGTTTGGACGATTGATGATTGATGATATGAGGAGTGAATGCTAGTCACTCAATATCGATTGGATATAGCCGATGCCAAGCTATGACAAATTTATTGTTGGATGAGGTAAGCTAATGAAATTGGTGTGATGGGTTTGATCGTGTTGTTGGATTGTTTGGATGTTTTCACTTGGTATTAAATTGGTCGAGAACTGATTTTTGTGGAACACAACTAGGTCCGAACTTTTACAAGGAACACATTGATATCAGCCAAGTTTTATGATAAAAAAAAATGCTAAACTATTGTGTTTTCAAAAACAAGCGATCATGTGGATTCAATTGTTTTGGCTTATGAGGTAACTTCTTGAGAATGATCATTGTTTCATGCGATCATACAAGTATGTTGTGAAATGGTGGATGCGAGTGCTATTATTACTCCAAGAAGATGCGTCCTCCGATATACCCTAGTCCCGATATAACTAATTCTATACGGGGGACGGAGGTTGGTACGGGGAACCCTTAGAAACCTTTGGAGGAGACTCACCAATTCTTACTTGCCTGTTTGAGTGAATCACCACGCCCGTAAGGTGTTGTGAAAAGGTGGAAGGTGATGGAGGGATGAATGTGTATGGTGTCCTTATAACTCCTGAAGATTTACGGGGGACGATGCCCGAAGCCGTTGTTCTGACTATTTAGGCGTGACTCGCATGCTACCTGCACGACAAAGATTACTGTAAGTGAAGAGCGGCGGCAGGTAAATACCGACCGTATTTGTGATGAGACTAGGTCTCAAAGTGCAATGCAAATGCAAATGTTGTTGGTGCGTGGTAGTCAAGTCCACGTCACGGTGTAGCTTTGGTGGTGATGAAATCCACCTCGTCTACGTGCAAAAACAAAATGATAAAGTGATTAAACGCAGGGTTCTTTCCAACTTGAAATAAATCACTTAGTAGAAAATAATTACGTACCTGAGCGTACTTTTTTTTTAGTTTGTAATTGTCTTTAAATGGTGGTATTTTTGGGATTTTTGTTGTTTTTGTTTTTGTTTTTGTTTTTGACAATATTCCAGCAACGCGAGTTCTACAGAAAACAAATTAGTAGTTATCCTGCAAATGAAATGTTAGAAAAGTGATCGTGGTTGTTTTTGATTTGCCAGATCGCTCAAAGGCGCAGGAAAAGAGCATACACAACCAACGACCAAAAAAATATTAAGAATATGACAAAGGAAAATAATTATTAAAATGACAGTTGAAAAACAAAGCTAGAGGATCCTGCAATGTTAGAACAAGAAACTAAAAAATTGTGACCGTTTCTGATTTTCTAGATCGCTTGAAGGCGCAAGAAAAGAGCATACGCGGATACAATTAAAATAGTTTTTTTTTTTTTAAATATTAATAATTATTGCAATTAATCATGATTGCGAAATAGCGATAATGATTATGTTCACAAAAAATAAAAATGATGAAAGAAGAGGGTGAAAACGTTACCGAGAAGTGTTTTCGTGGAAAATTTAAATGTAAGGCAAAAAATTAAAAATAAAAATTATTTTCTAAAGCTTGAGTGGCCTCACGTTTCTGATTTCCAAGATCACTTTTGAAGTGCGAGGAAAGAGCATACGTGTGAGGATGTTTCGTGAAATAAAAATTAAAAAATAAAAATAAATAAAACTATAATTTTGTTGTTTTTTTGTTAAAAAGATAGGTGTTAGAAGAAATGAAACCAAATTTTTTTTGTAATTCTAAATCTAAAAATTATTTTTTCATTGCATAGATATTTTCAATATCTTTCCGTTAAAAAAAAAATGAAGTCGAGAATGTAAGCTAGGAAAAATACACTACTAATAAGGAAATAAAATACCAATAATCATACCTCCTCCTTCGCGTTCCGTAGCAAACCTCAGAATGGGCTAGGAAACTTGGATTGAGCCCTAATTTTGTGATATGTAGGTGCTTTTCTTCAAGACGGAGCAAGACCTTCCTGCAACAACGATCCTCTTACTTTGCACTAGATGGGAAAAAGGATTATGAGGCTATTTTGGCATTAGGACGAGGCAAAAGGATGTTCTTTGCTCAAAGGATGCAAGAACTTAGATATGGCATGCAAGCTTATTCTCGTGTCTTTAGAGGGGAGGGGTAAGGTTGTATTTATAGCTTGGGGGAGTGATTAACTTAGATTAATTTAAGTAATCATGGTTTGAAAATGTGGGCAAGATTAAGTGGGTGGTTTGAAAATGTGGGCAAGATTAGGTGGGTGGTTTGAAAATGTGGGCAATATTAGGTGAGTGGGGGCCACGAAGAATGGGTGAGGATTTGAATTATATTTTTAATTCATAAGTGGGGATTTTAGGTGAGTGGGGACCACGAATGGTGGGTGAGGATTTGAATTTGAATTTTTAATTCAATAGTGGAAAAACATGGAGAATAATGACATGTGGTGAGGATTAGATTATTTTTAGATTTTGAAATGGATAATTAATCAAATTATATTTGATTAATTCAAAGTGTATTTTGTGGGAAATGAGGAAGGGGAATTAATTGATTTAGGATAGATGTGAAATTGGGGTGTCTACAACACTAAATTCAACAGTAGAATGGTCGAAGATACAAGGAATTAAGGGGTTCGAGCTCGGAGTTTACCATTAAGCAAAGCTAAACGATAAGTTCTTGATCCATAAGTGTGAGTGATAATGTAAGGCCCAATCCAATTTGGAGCAAATTTTCCACGTTTTCTCTTTTCTAGTTTGGTTACATGTTGATTCTCTTTGAGGAAAAGATCACCAACCTTAAAGGTACGCTCATGAAGTCACTTATCATAAGAACGCTTGATGCGCTTTTGATAGATTTGAAGGTGGTCAAGAGCTGTAAGACGACGCTCGTTAAGAAGCTCCAATTGGGCTAACCGCTCTTGGTGGAAATCATCATTGGTGAGAATATCCTGAAGAGATATTCTTAGGGAGGGTATTTGTATTTCGAGAGGCAAGACAGCCTCGGTACCATATACCAAAGAAAATGGGGTGGCATTAGTGGAGGTACGAATGCTAGTCCGATAAGCCCAAAGGGCAAAAGGGATGTGATCAGGCCAATTTTTCGAAGAATCATTAACAAATTTCATGAGAATTTTGGTCAGGGTTTTGTTAGAAGATTCGGCTTGGCCATTTGCTTGTGGATAGTACGGTGACGAGAAGCTAAGTTTGATACCAAAGTTGTCACAAAGGTCTTGTAACAACTTATTTTTGAAAGATTTTCCATTATCTGTTATCAGGCGATGAGGAACACCAAAACAACAGATAATGTGATGGTTAATGAACTCTATGATTTTTTTCTTTTTTGGTTGAAATCAATGGAATGGCCTCCACCCATTTTGTGTAATATTCGGTTGTTTTGATTATCCATTGGTGACGTTGCGAAAGAGGCGGATGAATCTCCCCAATAAGGTCTAAACCCCATTGTGAGAAAGGCCAAAGATCTCGTGCAACCTGTAGCGGATGGCTAGGAGTATGTTGAAGGTTGGCATGTTACTAACACATAACACAACACTTAACATATTCGTAGCGATCGTTATTAAGTGTAGGCCAATAATAACCTAGGCGAAGGATCCATTTGGCCACGACAAGGCCACTAAAATGTCTACCACAAAGACCGTCATGGACTTGTTGGATGGTATAGGTGACCTCCACGCTGGTTAGACATCGAAGGAGGATGCCATCAAAGCCATTTTTATAAAGGAGTCCCCATGAAGACATAACGAGAAACACGTTTAAGAAAAGCACGTTTCTTAGTACTCGTTAGGTCAAAGCGGGAGAACAGAGGTTGTGAGGTAGTCGTGAAATTGGTGATACCAGATATCCTGCGAATTAGTAGACACAGTATTTATCATACAAACATCCAGGGCGGAGTAAGATGGGGCAAAGAGTTGTTGGACCAAGACGAATATGTCAGAGTCAGTTGGTGAGGCAGGAATTTGCAAGGCTAAGCAAGCCATAGTATCCGCAAATTTGTTAGTGGAGCGGGGAATGGTTTGGATAGAATACTGAGTAAATAAGGTCAAAAGTGAATCCACGTAGTGTTTGTACTTTTGAAGTTCCTCATTTTTACATTGGTAGATGCCCATAACTTGATTGACTACCAATTGAGAGTCACCGAAAATGTTAATAGATTTAACACCTAAGTGTAACGCGACCTAGAGACCCAAAACAAGGGCCTCGTATTCTGTTGTATTATTAGTGCAGGGGAAATTGAGTTAGAATGAAAGAGGCATAGGCTCAGCATCAAGAGGAATGAGAACAACGCCAGCCCCTGCGCGCTGGCGGCATTTGGATCCATCGAAGTCATTGGATACGACTCCTCACCGAGTGAAAGAGTGGTGATGAGTTCATCGAGGAAGTAAAATTGGTAAATTGTTCCCGAGGTAAAGGGGCTTAAGCGATTTGGTCTGCAATAGTTTGTCTTTTGATTGATTTTGGTGTACAAACTCAAGGTTGAGGTCAGCAAGGAGCATAAGCCATCGGAAGCGTGCGTTGGTTTAGATGAGGCTTGGCATACATATAATGGATGGGGTCCGTGTTGGTGATGACGAAAGTTTTGTGATTCGGGGAGGTAGTGTCGGAGTTTGGTGGCCACGAATGATAGGGCTAGGCATAACTTTTCTACATGTGTATACCTAGTCTCATAATCCACAGTACGACTTATATAATAAGCGGCTTGTTCTCGATACTCGGAGTCACGATGTGCGAGCATGGCTCCTACTGACATGGTCGGTGGCGAAAGGTAAAGGTAGAAAGGCGATCTTCCGAGGTGGGATAAGCACGGGTGGCTGCAAGAGATAGGCTTTAAGAGCCTCAAAGGCTTAGTGGTATTCTTCGCTCCATTGAAATACAATGTCCTTTTAAGGAGATGATGGAAAGGTTGACATCGATCTGAGAGTTGTGAGATGAAACACCGGATAGATTGGAGTTTGCCCTGCAAACTACGCAATTGTTTGAGGTTAGTGGGTGGGGGAATTTCTAGGATAGCTTTGACTTTAGCTGGATCGACCTCGATGCTACGCAAAGAGACAATAAAACCAAGGAGTTTGCCCGAAAGAACATCAAAGACACATTTCTTTGGTTGAAGACGAACACAATATTGTAACAGGCGATCAAAAATAATGGTTAAAACATCGAGATGTTCACTGCGATGTTTAGATTTTCCAAGAAGATCATCGACATAATCCTCAAGGATAGTGTGCATAATGTCATGAAAAATGTAAGTCATAGCCCGCTGATAGATCGCACCAACATTATTAAGGCTGAACGGCATGACACGATAGCATAAGGTCCCCCAAGGAGTTATGAAGGCGGTTTTATGTTGATCGGCCGGGGCTACCAAAATTTGATTGTATCATGAGAAGCCATCCATGAGAGAAAGAATCTCATGACCGACAGTGAGATCAACAAGTTGATCAATACTTGGTAGGGGAAATCATCCTTTTGGCAAGCGAGATTAAGGTCCCGAAAATCTGTACATATCCGAAGTCCCCCGTTGCTTTAGTAGCGAGTGTACGATGTTAGAAATCCATTGAGGATAGTCAATAGGTAAAATGAAGGAAACAGAAAGGAGTCGTTGAAGTTCTTCTTTGACCAAGAGGGCAATGTGTGGATGCATTTTTCTCAGTTTCTGTTTAACTGGTTTGGAATCGGGTTTCAAGGTAATGTTATGGACAGCAATGTCAGGATCGATTCCTGGCATGTCAGCGTAGGACCAAGCGAAAGCTTGGCTGCGAGCACGGAGGAAGGTAGTGAAGGCAGTTTGTTCTGATGCGGTAAGAGATTGTCCAATCTTCACAATGTGAGGATCATCCTCGGTGTGGATGTTGATTTCTATAGTCGACTCATTCAACATGGTTTGAGTATCAGATGGCAAAGCGCATTGAATATAAGAGTCGTCCGCACCAAGGTAAGTGAGGATGGAATCATCATCCGGAACTCAACAACATTAATTGAATGCGAGTTCTCTTCAATCATGTCTGGATATAGAAGGGCAAGAGAAGATGGGTCTTCATTATCACGTTGATAAGTGAGAGGACCCAGGAAGATAGCATTTATGAAAAAAAAAAGTTAGGAGGGATAGATTCAGGGTCTATCGGCTCTGTGGGTGACGATGGCACAATGGGTGATAATGGTTCGGAAGGGGTGACTTTGTTGTCTTCATGGATACAATGGATAGGTGGTGTTTTTGGTGTAGGTGGTTCGGAGAAGCCAAGACCATGGCGATCCTTGTGTTTGCATGTAGTTATGGGATGATCGTATGTTGGCCTTGTTCATAAAGACTGAAACCGAAGCCCTTCCAAGCACAGCGCGTCAGGAAGGTGAGAGAGAAACAACGATTAGTTAAATATTGAAAATCAGATTGGAAAGGAACCACGCCAAGAGGAGGTTCAGGGGTAACAGAAGATGTATCGACACCCCCATACATTAAATTGGTACGGCAATTAGGTGGTCCGTAGGAGATTACTTCCCCCATACGACGGTCATAGGTAGGATGCGCATGTAACTGTCCGTACTCCTGTGGGGTATGGAAAGTGCTAACGTTATATAGGCGATACTCCCCCAACGTAAGGTGTTGGAAAACATCAACTAAGGGATCTAAGGTTGGGATGTTGTCCGTGGGAAAAGAAGTGGAATTAGCAATGCGTTTCATTGGTTAAAGGTGTAGGTGTGGTTGAGATGGATGGTTGAGGTGTGGTTAAAATAGATGGTTGGGTTGGATGAATGGGTGTCTTGTGGTACAAGCATGTCATTAGGGTGATATAACATATTGCAGGTTTTGAAGGGGGAGGGTCAGCTTTTATGGTGTATAATTTCCCTCGTACTCGAATTTTATGCATCTATGTAAGGTGGAGGGAATGCATTCCATAGCACTGGATCCAAGGGCAGCCTAACAATATGTTGTATTGGAATTATCCCTCAAGGACATAGAAGAGTTTAGGTAAAGTCGTGGCCCTACATGAATGTTAAGGATCACGGTGCCTAAGGTAGAAGTAATAGCATCGTTGAATGAAGCGCAATATGGTGGGGTTGGCACACATGCAACTAGAAGGGATATTCATTTGTTGGAATGCTTTTGAAGAGATGATGTTTAGAATAGCACCCCGTCAATCATAACATGACGTACTCGGATGTCCCGGACGTAAGCTGAAATGAAAAGAGCGGGGTCAGGATCTTCTGCACCAAAGTCAACAATTTCATCTTGAGAAACCGACTTGATAAAGAGGCTTGTTACGAAAACGAAGTGGTTGGGGCGGTAGGTTGTTTGGTGAGGGAAGCAACGTGATTAGGTGTTAAAATGGAGGCAACGGGCGAGGTTTCGTTATGTAGGACCTCTATCCCTTGAAGGATCTCAATGAGGGCTTGTCAATGAGATTGAAGTTTGAATGAGATAAATGCAGTGTCATTTTTACAAGTGATTGGTGAAGTTTGTTTGATCATGGTACGGTGGGAAACTCAATCGAGAGCAGGGTAGGTAGGTCCACGAATAACCACTTTAGGTGGTGGTGCGATCGGGATGGTGAATGGAGAAAGAAAGGCCACAGTGTGCTTCCTTTAGCTTTCTCATTATTTTTCTGCCCTCGAGTACCAACACCGATCATGTTGATCTTGTGAACACGAGAGGAGGAAGACAGTAGGGATAAATCATGGGCTTCGAGAGGTGGGGTTGTAATAATGATAGATCTTGGTGAGGCGGGGACAGGTGGTATAGGAGAGGAGATTGAAGCTAAAGGTTTCTCCCTTCGTAAGTTGTCTTTTTTAACCTTTCTATCGAGAGAGAGGAGCGACGAAGGATGGCTCTCAAAGCTTTGCATCCCTCTACATCATGCCCTGGTGTGCGGTGATAAGCGCAGATTTTAGACTCATCATAACCTATAGGTCGAGGTTTAGATGGATCATAGGGTCTAAGTGGAGGTAGGGAAATGGTCGCATTCTCCACCAACATATCAAGGATCTTGGCGTAAGATCCTTTGAGTGGGTCAAAGTCAGAGGAAGATGAGGGTATTGATTGGGTGGGTTTTGGTAATGTTTGGGTATGGTTGGTTCGTACGGGTGGTGGTTTAGACAAGGGGTATTGATGACTGGTTTTAACTAAACATGGCTTCTTGAAAGGCGAAGTCATGTTTAGTGGTTAGATCTTTGAGGCTCCAGATGACGTGGTGGTGGGGAACAACCACGAGAGAAAGTGGGGTGACATGAAACAAATCCTTTGATGATGGAGTTTGTTTAGGGTTGATAGATGGACAGGATCTCTGTATGGGTGTAGAAAGTGCAGGTCGTTTTAGAGAAAACGCAGGAGGTGTGATGTATTGAGGCAAGGTGGAGGGGTGAGGTCCCAATATGGAAGGTAGGTGTGATGGCGAGGTTTTAGTGGTGACAAAGGCGAGGATTGGGTTTGAGGAGATTGGATTTGTCTCTAGGTGGATGGATGGATTTATTTTTGGATAAATCCAACCGTTTAGGTGGGTGCGTTAAACTGGGTATTGGTGGAGTCCCAAGCGTAGGGGAAGGTTTGGTTAGGTTAATAGAGGTGGATGAGGTATTCGGTAGAGATGAGGGGGTGAAGATGAGGACATAGGCATTTTGAGTTTTGTAAACACTTTGCGGGTATATGGTAGAGGTGTCTCGGATTGGTCATCCGCATCTAAGTAGAGCATGGTGTACTCAAACGTTCCCATAAAACCCGTCTATCTTCCGGGAATGAAAATCTTGGTGTGAATTGGAACTTTGATATGGAAGAGAGGTGTGTTGTGATCCTGGTCCACTATGGGTGTGATGCAGGGGTAAATGAGGAATCTGCATCAATGGGTGTTAAGAGGTCAACCGGTCGCTGAAAAGATTTAGGTGATGAAGAACTAATAGGTAGAAGGGCATGTTTGAGGGGATCCATCATGATTAAAGAATGTGGTGATGTTGATTCGAGAGGTTTCTCTCCTAAGGATGACGTAAAGCAGGGCGAGTCTTCTTCTTTTATAGCAAGAGTGACGGAAGGAGATGTTTGGGAAATAGATAAGTTAGATAACATCCACTCACAGTCTTGCAGGGATGTGGTGTAAGAAGGCTCATCTATGAGAAGAGAACTCTGGGCGGTTGATTCCTTTATGGGTAAAGGAATGGTAAGGATATTGTCTTGTCTTGATAGTGGTGAAGGGGATTCGGGTCCCTGTGTTAGTGAAAAGGCTTGATTCAGAATTTTCTCAATAGAGGCTTTTGGTTGAGAGTCGAAAACTGCATGGATTTCATGAACACTCTCCTCGGCTAAGATATCTTGGTTTACATTACTGTTAGATGAGTGGTTCGGGAATGGTTTGTTGAAGATTTTCAAATTTCGGTTAGCAGGGGCATTAGGATTATCGAGGGTTATATCCCCTGCATCAACCATTTCCTGCACTATGTTTTTCAACATCTTGCAGTTTTCGTGACTGTGTCCCTTTACGCGGTGAAAGTTACAGAAGTCATTTTCTTTGTACCAAGAAGGTATAGCGTGGTGGAGTCAAACCTAGAGTGAGGTTTAACAGGAGGCAAGGTGATAGCTCCGGCTTTGAGCAATTTTTCCAAGATGACACCATAAGTTTCTCCCAAGGGAGTGTAATTGATGGGCTCCGCTTTATACTTATAGGCGGTTTTTGGTGGGGTATTAGACAGTGCTTGAGATTTGACCATCACCGCGTGTACAGCTCCTTTTGATTTCGAAGCAGTCGATGTGTGAGAATTGGTGGTGCTGGGTTTTTGGTGGAGTCTTGGGTTCGAAAATTAGGGTTTTTGTTGTGCAACCGCAATTTCTCTTCCTCTAAGGCTCGAATCTCTAGTTTCCGAGCCATAGTAAAGGCCTCATCAAAGGTGCGGAAAGTTTGAATTTGGAGGGTAGGAGAAATGTGCTTACGCAGCCCGCTTAAAGAGTTCGATAAGTTTGGCACGAGGCAAGGCATAAGTAAGTTGGTTGATGAGGCCCCGCCATCGTCCAACGAAATCCTCGATAGATTTGTCTTCAAATTGTCAGATGGCATAGAGGTCGGTGATAGATACTTTCTTAGCAATATTAATGGAGAAATGATCCAAGAAAGATTGGGCTATTTGGTTAAAAGAGAAGATCGAGTGTTGGGTTAAAGCACTATACCATTCAAGGCGGGTCTGATAAGGACATGGGAAAGGTGCGGAGTATGTGAAGGCATCGTCATGAGCAATCAAATAGAAAGCATGTCTAAATGATCGCAAGTGTTGTTGAGGATCCTCCTTACTATTAAAACGAGTGAATTTTGGTAACTCCCATTGAGGAGGATATAAATGAAGGGGGATAGACGGATGAATAGGCTCTCGACAAACTTGCTCGTATGTCGAGTGCTATGGCTTCCTGAAGCGAAGCTTCAGATTTTGCATTTTGTCCATCATTTGTTTGATGAAATCCGTGGTTGGATGAGATGCTGGTGCGGTTGTTGTAAAAGGTGGAGGATTGGGCCAAGGGCCTCCACTAGACAATGGTGGGGTTAAATGTTGATAAGGTATTGAGGACGAATATGTTGAGGAGACCGAATAGGGATGTCCTATATAAGGTGTCGAAGCCACCGGATAAGTGTGTGGAAATGAAAAGGTGGGCGGAGCTTGAGAAGGAAAGCTCGTGTGGATAGGTGGCAGAGAGCAAGTTATGAAAGGGGTAGTCACGAGAGAGACGAGGTAGGAGCAGTTGGTGGTAATGATATGTGGGGCCCCAGATTAACCAAAGGAAAGCCAATCTGTGTCGTATGAACCTCTGAAGCCACTGAGTTGGGAGACGGGGCCAAGGATGAAGAAGGTAAGGTGGAGTTATTAGGTGGAGAAGGAGCTAAATGAGCAGCTATACTGATAGGCATACCTACGAGAAGTTGACCGTCGGGTGTACGGTCAGGGGTATGAGACAAATAGTACTGTACAGTGCTAGGATTAGCATCCAAAAATTTGGCAAATTCCTTATCTCCTACAGGGATTTTGGGAACCTCACTGGTGTCCGTAGGGTTCCCCATAGAATGTGAAGGGGGTGATTCGAGTGCAAAGGCACGAGTGCATGTGAAACCATGGCGGCGGCTTGTTTCAGTGATAACAACCATGGACAAGAGTACATGAGGGATTCAATCTATCGAGAGCAGAAATAGCCACGTAATGTTAAAATCGGTAGGTTGTTGGTTTGTCGTGGATTGTATAAAAAGACAAGATAACCGATATCGGTCTACTAACCGATGGCGGTTAGAGTTAGCCATTTAGCGTCGGTCGGTTAACCAATGTCGGTATAATAGGACCTGGTGTAAGAAATTGTAAGAAGAAGCTGTTGATTTGAGTTTAACAATTCTTAGTACATCTATCTAATTGTTCGAAGTGATCACCGATAGTATAGGACAGAGAAACAGAGCTAAAAACAAGCAAGATGTGCACGCAAATCAAGAGACTAACCCTAGGATTAGTTTAAATTATTGTGGGCTTATGTCTTAGACACAAGATGATGTCAATCCTAAATAAAAGACTTAGGGGAAATGTCAAGTTTGTTTTGGCTTATAAGGTTACCTCAATCGGGCGGAGGAATACCGCGGAAAAGGGGGGATGTTTGAGCTGTTGTGTTGATTATGACGTGATTCGGTATGTGTTGTGCAGTGAAAGTAAGATTAATTTCTTGTCAATACCGTGGATATCACCCCCATGTGTACGACCTGTTACTTAATCTATGTTCACTAGAATTGAAAATAGCAAGCAAGAATGTGATGCACGTGTTTTAAACCCAAATCAAAAATGATATTCAATGAAGCAAAGGAGATAACTTTCACTAATGCAAAGATGTGAAAGCAAGGCAAATTCTTTTACCAAAATAACAAAATACCTTGTGAATATCTAGGAGAAGAAAAGCAGCAAGTATGCTCCCTATATGAAAGCAAGCAAGAATCAAAGAAACCCGAAATGGGTCCCACTAAGTCGTGCCAAAATGTTTCGCAAATAATGTTTGATTCTTGGAATAGAGTTGCTTCTATCCTTTTATTTTCTTGAGAAGCAGATAAGGGTTAGGGATAGGAGGAATACATTGTTGAATGTTGGGAGGGCATGCGCGTGCCGTAGAGAGAGATCGAGATCGATTTGCGAAGAACTCCTTTTGCCTTGGAAGGACTACTGCAAGTAAGAATACAAGACCACAGATTTTAATTAGACGATAAATGAGGCGCCTTAGGCCCAGAAATATTGGACTTCCTTTCGAAGGTGGTCAGCTCCCCTGCTAATATGAATTAACACAAATGATTGTAAAATCACAATTTAATTGCCTCGTTAAAACAATAGAGGAAAGGCTGGTTTTTGGTTTTGAATCACAGTGACCGATGCGAGTCGACACCGACACCGCTACGATTCTTGATAACCGATATCGGTGAGGGGCAATATTTTAGGGATTTTGGTGAAGGTTGGTTGTAAGGTGGTTGTGTTGTTTATAAGGCTGGTAAATGAGTGGGGTTAGGTAACGGGGTGATGAAAAGGACTCAGAGAGTACGGGAGGGTGTTCTTGGGGTAATGTAAGGGTAGAGGAATGACAGTTAGATGTAGTGTGTTACCGGGTAGTAGATCTAGGAATAGACTTATAATGGCTGTGATTCAGAAGTTCAAGAAATGTTATTAAAGGACATACAAGATACTACTTACTGGTTATTGATGAGGATGCAGGTCCAAGGACTGTGATGACGAAGGTAGAACTCAGGTAGGATGATCTGACAATCAGAAGATGAGCTATCTTCTCTCCCAATGTTTAGATGAGTGTCACAAGGCTCTAGTTACTCAGTTGCAGTCTTGGGCTTGATGTCCTCCTCTGCCAACTCTTCTTGTTTCTTCACTTGTCTCTGCTCGTCTGAATAAATTCCCGATCCTCCAAATGAATTTCCAGATCCTTTGTTTTTGGTTGGGGGAGCTCATTTACAGAGGAACCGATGGCGGTTACATAACCCGACTATGATCGAGTAGAACGACATCGGTTAAGTCAAAGTGGGCTATTTTTAGTAAAATAGCCAACTTTCCCTCCTTTTCTCCCTAGGGATTAATTGTGGGCTCGGTCAAGTCATTATGAGGTTGGTTAGGCTACGGGTGAGGAGTAATTAGTCATGAGTGTGGATGTAGACCAAGTTATAGGTCTTAATTAGGTTAGTTTAGGTTAGGGCTAGGTCATGATGAGGTGGCAGGCTTGTAAATGTGGATTTATTAATTATAAGGTAATTAATAAATAATTGTGCAAGGTTTAGGTGGTGAGGTTAGGTTGTGAAATGAAATGTGGGGCACAGGGTGTCGTAAGACACAAATTTGGTGTCTACATTAGCCCTTGTTGTCGTGTAGTTTTGTCTTGTAAAGCTGCACCTTGACCGACAATAATAAGAAGTGGTTACTCTGTTAAGGGTATAGGTAATCCCCCTCAAATCTATCGCGGATTAAGGCGACATGAAATCGTGGATAGGGTTGATAAAGGGTGACTGGTGTTGAGATGATGGTAAGATGATGGCGTAAGTTCAAGGAAGCAGACACACGTTGGAATGCGTAGTGCGACTAGGGTACATGATTTGAAGAGCAAACAAGCAATTCATAGGCAAAGGTCGATAGTTTATCCAAACAATGGTGATATAATCCTGGTATCTAAGGCATAAGAAGTAGCTCCGGGGATATAACGGGTAAGGTACAGAATGTTTAGGCATGTTTGGCAAAGTACAAATGGTTGGTTTGGTTGAGATAAACGTCACGGTCTCGGCCCAGGAAAAAGTTGGTTGGTAAAAATATTTATATTGGTAGGGTAATGTTGTTGGTGTTGGTAAGGAATTGGCGATGTTGGTATAGGTATAGGTGAAGTGAAAGTTAGCTTACCCAAGTGGTAGGAACTATGTCTTGATTAAGGTCAACACATAATCCTAGATTTGGGTAAAAGAGGGAAAAGTGTTTCGTAGTTGAAAAGAGCTAAACAAACCACATAATAACATAGAAGGAGCTTGAACCCCTAGGTACCTTGCATAGACGAGAAGTCGATAGGTGAAAAGAGTTGTATAATCACAATATATCGGTTATATGTCACGTCCCTTGAGTTTTTGTTTTGAAGAATGGTGAGGTGAGGTGGATGATATAGCTAGGCGCGAGAGAATTTGTTATAAGGTGATTATTCTGACGAAAGAGAACCAAACCTAAATAGACAAGTCCATGACTCAAAAGTGCTTTTGAATGCGGCTTTTATTTTGTTGAATATAGACTGATCGATGCTGGGAAGTCTACAAGGGATATGTATTTTGTTACTCTTGAGGTCTTCGAAGCGATCAATGCGAGAAGCTTCAGTAAAGGCTGATTGTGTATAAAGCTGTCCTTGGGAGTAGTCTATTTATAGTAGAATGCGGCATTTGTGTATAGCTGTCCTTAGGGAGCATCTATATATAATAGCAGCAATAGTTTGGCATATAGCCTGTCCTTCGAGGGAGCAGTCTATGTATAATTTAGAGGTCTAGATGTCCGTTTGGCATGAAGCATCTAGTTTTGTAGGAAGTTTGACTTAAGAATATCCAATAAGTGTTTAATTAAGAATGTGTCATTTTGATACTTTGAAGTCATGGACTAGACTAAAAAGGGAAGGCATCTTTAAGAGGAGGTGATAATCAAACCATGTGAGCTTGATTTGATTTTGAGATGTAGGAAACAAAGTGTATGCGGTGGTAAATGAGCTCAAGGGACGAGCAAAAGGTAGATAAGAAGTGATATAACACTAAATTCAACGATAGAATGATCGAAGATGCAAGGAATTAAGGGGTTCGAAGCTTAGGTTTACCATTAAGCAAAGCTAAACGATAAGTGCCCGATCCATAAGTGTGAGTGATAATGTAAGGCCTAATCCAATTTGGAGAAAATTTTCCACGTTTGCTCTTTTCTAGTTTGGTTACATGTTGATTCTCTTTGAGGACAAGATCACCAACCTTAGAGGTACGCTCATGAAGTCGCTTATCATAAGAACGCTTTATGTGCTTTTGATTAGATTTGAAGGTGGTCAAGAGTCGTAAGACAACGCTCATCAAGAAGCTCCATTGGGCTAACCGCTCTTGGCGGAAATCATCATTGGTGAGAATATCTGAAGAGATATTCTTAGGGAGGGTATTTGTATTTCGAGAGGCAAGACAGCCTCGGTACCATATACCAAAGAAAATGGGGTGGCATTAGTGGAGGTACGAATGCTAGTCCGATAAGCCCAAAGGGCAAAAGGGATGTGATCAGGCCAATTTTTCCTAGAATCATTAACAAATTTCATGAGAATTTTGGTGGGGTTTTGTTAGAAGCTTCGGCTTGGCCATTTACTTGTGGATAGTACGGTGACGAGAAGCTAAGTTTGATACCAAAGTTGTCACAAAGGTCTTGTAACAACTTATTTTTGAAAGATTTTCCATTATCTATTATCAGGTGATGAGGAGCACCAAAACGACAGATAATGTGATGGTTAATGAACTCTATGATTTTTTCTTTTTTGGTTGAAATGAGTGGAATGGCCTCCACCCATTTTGTGTAATATTCGATTGCTTTGTGATTATCCATTGGTGATTTTCTTTTTGGTTGAAATCACTAACCCTTTCTATATCAAATCTATCACTTGTCTCTGCTCACCTCCTTACTCTATGTTGGGATCATTCTATAGGATTCCGATTTAGAAGGGACGATCTCAGGATCATATTAATATGTTGTTTTATATCCCTCTTTGAATATAACCCATCTAGTAGCTCATTTGGTATGACATATAAGTATTATTTTATTACCTCTGTTGCCACAATGGGTATACCGAATGCCTTTATTTCCACCTTCTTTATATCAAAGAATAACACCAACCCACTTCTTCCATTTATGCAACAAACTCCTTTATATCCAACAAGAACCCGTTCTTCTCTTCTTCCTTGAAGGGTTGTTTCGCTCGGAATGTTTAAGCACGGGAATAGAGTTGCTTCTATCCTTTCATTCCTTTTAGAAAGCAGATAAGGTTAGGGCTAGGAGGAATACTGTTGAATGTCGAGGTGGTGTGCGCGTGCACGTAGAGGAAGATCGGGTTGATGCGAAGAACTCCTTTTGTCTTGGAAGGACTACTGCAAATAAGAACACAAGACCACAAGATTTTGATTAAACAATAAATGAGGAAAGCGCCTTGGGCCTGTGAAATATAAAACTTCCTTTCGAAGGTGGTCGGTTTCCCGCTAATATGAATTAACACAAAAGAGGCGCAAAATATCAATTAAATTACTTTGTTGAAACGGGTAGGAGAAGGTTGGTTTCGGTTGTAGTCAGGGTAACCGATACCGGTCACTTTGTGTCGATGTCGGTGAGGTTTAGGATCGTAGGTTGGTTGTTTTGTGGGGTGTTTGTATTGTAGGGTAGCTATATTGTTTGTAAAGGCTGGTATATGGGTGATTTTTAGGAAATGAGGTGATGAGAGGTAAAAGAATGATAGTTAGATGCAATGGCACGTTGAGTAGTGGATTCGAAATGGATTTAGGAGGACCTGTGATTCAAAAGCATAAGAAATGTTATAACAGAGGACATGCAACATGTGACTTTATGGTTTTTGACGAAGATGCAAGTTGATCTCCTTTCTGCGCAAACTCTTACGGTTTCTTCACTCCTCTCTGCTCGATCAAGTGAAGATCCGGATTCGTTGATCGCTTCCAATGATCTCTCGTTGATTCAAAAATCCTTCCACCTTTGATTTTGGTTCGGGAGCCCATTTACAAGGAGCCGATGGCGGTTACGTAACATGGCGGTTGAGTAGGAACCGGCATCAGTAAGGAAAAAGTAGGCTATTTTTAGTAAAATAGCCCACCTTCCCTACTTTTCTCCCGAGAGATCAGTTGCGGGCTTGGTCAAATGACTAGAAGGTCGGTTTTGGGTGCGAGAAAGGGGTCATTAGTTATGGGTGTAGGTGTGGACCAAGTTATGGGTCTTAATTAGGTTAGTTTAGGGTTAGGGCTAGGTCATGATGAAGTGGCAAAATGAGGTGGCAGGTAAGGTGATGTGGATTTATCAATTACAAGGTAATTATTAAATAATTGTGTAAGGTTTAGGTGATGAGGTTAGATTGCGAGATGAGATGCGGGTCACAAGGGGTCGTAAGACACAAATTTGGTGTCTACATTAGCCCCTTATTGTCGTGTAGCTTGTTTTGTAAAGCTGCACGGACAATAATATGAAGTGGTTTCCCTGTTAAGGGTATAGGTAATCCCCTCAAATCTATCACGAGTGAGATCGTGTGAAATCGGGGATAGGGTTGATAAAGGGTAAATGGTGTAGAGATGATGGTGAGATGGTTGGGTAGGTCCGAGGAAGCGAAGCGCATGTTGAAATGCAATAGGGCGACTAGGTACATGATTTGTGAGCAAACCAGCGGTGATGCATAGGCAAAGGTCGATAGTTTATCTAAACAAGGGTGATATGATCCACGGTATCCAAGGCATAGGAAGTAGCCCGGGGTATATAACGGGTAAGGTACAGAGAATGTTTAGGCATGTTCGGCAGCACTCAAATGGTTGGTTTGGTTGAGATAAACATCACGGTCCCAGGTCTAGGCAAAGTTGGTCGACAAATCAAGTCAAGGACCCTAATCATGCTAAAACACGAACAGGTGAGCTCGATTGAACAAAAAACTACAGGATGGGTGGATAAAATTGTATGGTGTTGATTTTGGGTAAGGTATTGAAGTGGTACGGCCGTGGGTCGGTCCGAGTTGTTGGGTTGCAGCCTTGGGTCGGGCCAGAAGGGTAGGGTGAGGCCTTGGGTTGGGCCGGTTGGTTAGGGCGAGGCCTTGGGTTGGACCAAATGGTTAGGGTTGCGGCCTTGGGTCCGGGCCGAATAGGTAGGTTGAGGCCTTGGGTCGGGCCAAATGGTAGGTTGAGGCCTTGGGTCGGGCCAAATGGGTAGGGGAAGGCCTTGGGTCGGGCCGGTTGGTTAGGGCGAGGTCTTGGGTCGGGCCGATTGGTTAGGGTGAGGCCTTGGGTCGGGCCAAATGGGTAGGGTGAGGCCTTGGGTCAGGCCAAATGGGTAGGGCTAGGCCGTGGGTCAGGCCGGTTGGTCGAAGGAGTTGGGTCGGGCCGGTTGGTTAGTAGGCGAGGCCGTGGATCGGCCAAATGGTTAAAATGTTTGCATCAAACGGTGAGATAGGCGATGTGGGGGAAAAGGACAAATAGTAAATAAGGGCAAAATGTTGGGTAAAAAGAATAAACCGATATCGGTTGTCTATGGCCGTGGCAGTACCAGTTAGATAACCGACGCCGGTTTCTGGCACGATCGGCCGTATCGATTCAGTGAAAACCTATAAAAAGAAAAAAATACGGACGGTCATTGTCACTTTTGCAATTTGGAAACCAATTAAGTTGTCTAAGGTGGATTTTGGATAGTGGTGCGTTTGTTGGTGAGGTGGCACTAGTTGAGTGGAGAAGTGAGTTGATTGGTGGGCTGAGAGTGAGTAGCAGGCAACATTTGATTGGTAGAGGACCCAGAAAGCAAAGTTTGACCTATGGCACATGCACGGGGAGGAGCAGAGAGGGTGGACCAGTGGACCACCACCACCCATCCCACCACGGCGACGTGTCGTCGTAAATGACGGGTAGGTTCGAAACTCTTTATTTTGTGCATTTGAATGGTATTAAGCTAGATGTGGGGTTTGGGTAGGAATTTGCATGTTTTAGGAAATAAGTAAAAATGGAAATAATTGGAAAAAGGGAGAGGGTAGATAGGCAATTTAGGTATGGTTAGGTGATTGGTTGGTTGGTAAAGGTATTGATAGTAATATTGGTAAGGTAAGGTTGATGGTGTTGGTAACGAATTGGAGATGTTGTAAAAGGTATAAGGGAAGCGAAAGTTAGCCTACCCAAGTGGTAGGAACCATGTCCCGATTAAGATCAACACACAATCGGATGCGAGGCAAAGAGGAAATATTGCTCCGTAGGTGAAAAGAGCAAAACAAACCACACAACATAGAATGAACTTGAAGCCCTAGGTACCAAAGTGCATAGATGAGAAGTCAATAGGTGAAAAGAGTTGTATGATCATAACCTATCAGGTGTACGACATGTCCCTTGAGTTGAAACAAATGGTGAGGTGAGGTGGATGGTATAGTTGAGGTACGGAGAACTCATTACAAAGTGAGTGTTCTGACGAAAGAGAACCTACCCTAAATAGACAAGTCCATGACTCAAAAGTTCTTTTGAATGAGGCTTTTATTTTATTGAATGTAGACTGATCGATGCGGGAAGTCTACAAGGGATATTGATTGTTTTATTCTTGAGGTCTTCACGAAGCTGATCAATGCGAGAAGCTTCTGATAAAGGCTGACTGTGTATAGCTGTCCTTCGAGGGAGCAGTCTATTTATAGTAGCAGATATGATTTTAATGCATAGCTGTCCTTCGGGGAGCAAATGATCATATATAATAGCAAAGCAATAGTTCGGCATATAGTCTGTCCTTCGAGGGAGCGATCTATATTTAATTTAGATGACTAGATGTTCTTTTGGCGTGAAGCATCTAGTTGAGTAGGAAGTTTGACTCAAGAAAATCCCATAAGAATACGGCTTATTTTAATACTTTGAAGTCATGGACTAGACTAGAAAGGGGAAGGCATCGTTAAGGGGAGGTGAGAAGTGATCTTGATTTTATTTTGAGATGTAGGAAAAAAAAAAAGTGTATGTAGCGGTAAATGAGCTCAAGGGACGAGCAAAGTAGGTAGATAATAAGTGATGTTACACTAAATTCAACAAAGAGAATGGTCGAAGATGCAAGGCATTAAGGGGCTCAGCTCGGAGTTTACCATTAAGCGAAGCTAAACGATAAGTGCACGATCCATAAGTGTGAGTGATTATATAAGGCCCAATCCAATTGGGAGCAAATTTTCCACGTTTTCTCTTTTCTAGTTTGGTTGCATGTTGATTCTCTTTGAGGACAAGATCACCAACCTTAAAGGTACGCTCATGAAGTCGCTTATCATAAGCACGCTTGATGCGTTTTTGATAGATTTGAAGGTGATCAAGAGCTGTAAGACGACGTTCGTCAAGAAGCTCCAATTGGGCTATCCGCTCTTGGCGGAAATCATCGTTGTTGAGAATATCCTGAAGGGATATTCTGAGGGAGGGTATTTGTATTTCGAGAGGTAAGACAGCCTCGGTACCATATACCAAAGAAAAAGGTGTGGCATTAGTAGAGGTACGAATGCTAGTACGATAAGCCCAAAGGGCAAAGGGGATGTGATCGTGCCAATTTCGGCCCGGACTCATTGACAACTTTCATGAGGATTTTGGTTAGGGTTTTATTAGAGAATTCGGCTTGTCCATTTGCTTGTGGGTAAGTACGGTGATGAGAAGTGAGTTTGATACCAAAGTTGTCGCAAAGGTCCTACAACAACTTATTTTGAAAGATTTGCCATTGTTTGTAATCAAAGCGATAAGGAACACCAAAACAATGAGATAATGTGGTGGTTAATGAACTCTACAATTTTTTCTTTTTAGTTGAAATGAGCGAATAGCCTCCACCCATTTTGTGTAATATTCGGTTCTTTGTGATAATCCATCGGTGACGTTGTGAAGAGGACGGGTGAATCTCACCAATAAGGTCTAAACCCCATTGTGAGAAAGGCCAAAGATCTCGGGTGACTGTAGCGGGTGGCTAGGAGTATGTTGAAGGTTGGCATGTTGTTGACACATAACACAACGCTTAACATATTCAGTAGCGATCGTTATTGAGAGTAGGCCAATAATAACCTAGGCAAAGGATTCGGCAGCCACGCAAGAAGGCCACTAAAATGTCCGCCACAAATACCATCATGGACTTGTTGGATGGTATGGGTGATCTCCGCACCGGTGAGACATCGAAGGAGGATGCCATCAAAGCCACGCTTATAAAGGATTCCCCCATAACTACATAACGAGAAACACGTTTAAGAAAAGTGCGTTTACCAGTACTAGTAAGGTCAGAAGGGAGAACAGAGGTTGTAAGGTAGTCGTGGAATTGGTGATACCAAGTATCCTGCGAGTTAGCGAACCACGGTATTTATCGTACAAACAACCGGGGCTGAATAAGATGGGGCAAAAGAGTTGTTGGACCAAGACGAAAATGTCGTAGTCGGTTGATGAGCACGGAATTTGCGAGGCTAAGCAATCCATAGTGTCCGCAAATTTGTTAGTGGAGCGTGGAATAGTTTGGATAGAATAGTGAGTAAATAAGGCTAGAAGTGAATCCACGTAGTGTTTGTATTTTGAAGTTCCTCATTTTGCATTGGTAGATGCCCATAACTTGATTGACTACCAATTGAGAGTCGCCAAAAATATTGATAGATTTGATGCCTAAGTGCAGTGCAACCTGGAGACCTAGAACAAGGGCCTCGTATTCCGCTGTATTATTAGTGCAAGGGAAATCGAGTCGGAATGAAAGAGGCATAGGCTCGGCGTCGAGAGGAATGAGAACAACGCCGGCTCCTCCACCGCGGTGGCATTTGGATCCATCGAAGAAGAGAGTCATTGGATACGACTCCTCCTTGAGTGAAAGAGTGGCGATGAGTTCGTCGGGGAATGTAAAATTGGTAAATTGTTCCCCAGGTAAAGGGGCTTCCGCAAGTTGGTCTGCGATGGTTTGTCCTTTGATTGATTTCTGGTGGACAAACTCAAGGTCGAGGTCGGCGAGGAGCATGAGCCATCGGGCGATGCGTTGGTTTAGATGAGGTTTGGCATACATGTAATGGATGGGGTCCGTGTTGGTGATGACGAAAGTTTTGTGATTCAGAAGGTAGTGTCGGAGTTTGGTAGCCACGAATGATAGGGCTAGGCACAACTTTTCTACATGTGTATACCTAGTCTCATAGTCCACCAAAGTACGACTTATATAATAAACAGCTTGTTCTCGATTCTCAGAGTCACGATGTGCAAGCATGGCCCCTACAGCGTGGTCAGTGGCGGAAAGGTAAAGGTAGAAAGGGCGGTCGTCTTGAGGTGGGATAAGTACGGGTGGCTGTAAGAGATAAGTTTTGAGAGCTTCAAAGGCTTGGTGGCACTCTTTGCTCCACTGAAAATCAATGTCCTTTTTAAGGATGTGATGGAAAGGTTGACATCGATCCGAGATTTGGGAGATGAAACATCGGATAGATTGGAGCTTACCTTATAAACTACGCAATTGTTTGAGATTGGTAGGTGGGGGCATTTCTAGGATAGCTTTGACTTTAGATGGGTCGACCTCAATGCCACGCAAAGAGACGATAAAGCCAAGAAGTTTTCCGAAAGGACACCAAAGACACATTTTTTTGGTTGAAGCGGACGAGAATATTGTAACAAAGCATCAAAAATAATGGTTAAAACATCGAGATGTTTATGCGATGTTTAGACTTTCCAAGAAGATCGTCAACGTAATATTCGAGGATAGTGTGCATAATGTCATGAAAAATGTAGGTCATAGCCCGCCCGATAGGTTGCACCGCGGCATTCTTAAGGCCAAATGGCATTACATGGTAACGATAGGTTCCCAAGGAGTTATGAAGGCGATTTTGTGTTGATCGGCGGGGGCAACCAAAATTTGGTTGATATCTGAAAAGCCATCCATGAGAGAGAGCATCTCATGGCTGCGGTGAGATCAACAAGTTGGTCAATACTAGGTAGGGGAAGTCATCCTTAGGGAAATCGAGGTTAAGATCTTGGAAATCCGTGCATATCCAAAGTCCCCCCGTCGCTTTAGTGACAGGTACGATGTTAGAAATCCATTGAGGATAGTCAATAGGCAGAATGAAGGAAACAGAAAGGAGTCGTTGAAGCTCCTCTTTGACCAAGAGGGCAATGCGTGGATGCATTTTTCTCAATTTCTGTTTAATTGGCTTGGAATCGGGTTTTAGTGTAATGTTATGGACAGCAATGTCAGGATCAATTCCTGGCATGTCAGCGTAGGACCAAGCGAAAGCTTGGTTGCGAGCACGGAGAAAGGTAGTAAAGGTGACTTGTTCTGATGCGTTAAGGGATTGTCCGATCTTCACAATGTGAGGATCCTCCTCCGTGTGGATGTTGATTTCTATAGTAGATTCGTTCAGCATGGTTTGAGTTTCAGATGGTAAGGCGCGTTGAATATAAGAGTCATCCGCGCCAAGGTAAGTGAGGATGGAGTCATCATCCTGGCACTCAACAACGTTAATTGAAGGTGAGTCCTCTTCAATCATGTCTGGATATAGAAGGGGAATAGAAGAGGGGTCCTCATTATCGCGTTGATAAGTGAGAGGACCTAGGAAGATAGCATTTATGAAAAAAAAAAGTTAGGAGGGATAGATTCAGGATCTATGGGTGATGATGGTTCGGTAGGGGTGACGTCATCGTCTTCTAGAAGACAACTGACACGAGGTTCCGTCGATGTAAGTGTTCCCAGAAATCCGAGACCACTACGATCATTATGTTTGCGTGTGGTGATGGGGATGAGCGTATGTCGGCCTTGTTCATAAAGACCAAAACCAAAGCCTTTCCAAGCACAGCGAGTCAAGAAGGTGAGGGCGAAGCGACGATTTGTCAGGTATTGAAAATCGGATTGGAAAGGAACCACACCAAGAGGAGGCTCAGGGGCAACGGAAGATGCGTCGACACCCCCATATGTTAGGTTAGTGCGGCAGTGCGGTGGTCCGTAGGAGATTACTTCCCCCACACGATGGTCATAGGTAGGATGTGCATGTACCTGTCCGTACTCCTGTGGGGTATGGAAAGAACTAACGTTATATAGGCGATACTCCCCCAGCGTAAGGCGCTGAAAAACATCTACTAAGGGGTCTGCGGTTGGGATGTTAGCTGCGGGAAGGGAAGTGGTTTTGCGACGGTGGTTTCATCAGTTGAAGGCGTAGGTGCGGTTGAGGTGGATGGTTGAGGCACAGTTGAAGAGGATGGTTGGGTTGAATGAACGGGTGTCTTGATTGGTACAAGCACATCGTTTGGGCGGTATAACATATTGCAGGTTTTAAAGGGGGGAGGATCAGCTTTTACGGTGTAGGACTTCCCCTCGTACTCAAATTTTATGCATCTATGTAATGTTGAGGGAACGCATCCCATGGCCCGGATCCAAGGCGACCCAAAGAATATATTATATTGGAACTCTCCCTCAAGGACATAGAAGAGTTCGGGTAAAGTACGTGGTCCTACCCGAATGTTGAGGATCACGGTGCCTAAGGTAGAGGTAATAGCATCATTAAATGACCGCAACATGATGGGGTTGGCACACATGTAGCTAGAAGGGATATTCTTTTGTTGGAAGGCTTTTGAAGAGATGATGTTTAGGCTAGGCCCCCGTCAATCATAACACGCGTACCCGAATGTCCCGGGACGTAAGCGAGAGATGAAAAGGGCGAGGTCGGGGTCTTCGTACCAAAGTCAACAATTTTATCTTGAGAAACCGATCGCAGCTGCAGCAGGCTTGTGGTACGATACACAAAAGTGGTTGGGGCGGTGGGTTGTTTGGTGAGAGAGGCAACGTGATTGGGTGTTAGAATGGAGGCAACGGGCAGGGTTTCATTAGGTAAGACCTCGATCCCTTGAAGAATTTCAACGAGAGCTTGTCGATGAGATTCAGAAGTCTGAATGAGATCATATAGTGTCATTTTATGGGTGATTGGTGAAAATTTGTTTGATCATGGCTCGATGGGCAGCTCCATTAGAGACGGGGTAAGCGGGTCCACGAATAACCACTTTGGGTGGTGGTGCAATCGGGATCTTTGGGACGGAGAAAGAGAGGACGTAGGTGTGCTTTCTTTCGCTTTCTCGTTGTTTTTTACGCTCGAGTACCAACACTAATCATATTAATCTCATAAACTTTGAGATGAGGAAGATGGTTGGGATAAATTATGGTCTTCAAGAGGTGGGGTTGTAATAATGATAGATCTTGGTGAGGCGGGACAGATGGTACAGCAGAGAGGGAATGGAAGCTAAAGGTCTCTCCCTTCGTAAGTTGTCTTTCTTAACCTTTCTATCTCGGGAGAGGTGAGTGACGAAGGATGGTTTTAAAGCTTTGCATCCCTCCACATCATGTCCTGGTGTGCGGTGATAAGCGCAGATCTTAGACTCATCGTAACCTACAGGCCGAGGTTTAGACGGGTCATAAGGTCTAAGTGGGGGTAGGGAAATGGTCGCATTCTCCACCAACATAGCAAGGATTTTGGCGTAAGATCCTTTGAGTGGGTCAAAATCGGAGGAGGATGAGGGTATTGGTCGTGAGGGTTTCGGTAATGTTTGGGCTTGGTTTGTTCGTACGGGTGGTGGTTTAGCCAAGGGGTGTTGACACGTGGTTTTCACTAAACGTGGTTTCTTTGGCGCAGGAGCTACGTTCGGCTGGTTAGATGATGAGGCTACAGATGACATGGTAGCGGGAAACAACCACGAAGAAAGGGGAGTGATAGAAAATAAATCCTTTGATGATGGAGTTTGTTTAGGGTTGATGGGTGGATAGGATACATGGGGTGATAATGTTGATATACCCTTAGATCTCTGTATAGGTGCAGAAGGCGTAGGTCGTTTTGAAGAAAACGCAGGAGGTATGATATATTGATGCAAGGTGGAAGGATGAGGTCCCAATATGGAAGGTAGGTGTGACGATGATGGTTTTGATTGTGATAGAGGCACGGGTTGAGTTTGTCTCCTAGGTGGCGGGGCGGCTTTATTTTTGGACAAATCTAGTCGCTTAGGCGGGTGTGTTAGACTGGGTATTGGTGAGGTCCCAAGTGTAGGGGAAGATTTGGTTAGGTTGATAGAGGTGGATGGGATACTGAGTATAGATA
This sequence comes from Taxus wallichiana var. yunnanensis, assembly GCA_018340775.1. Lineage (NCBI taxonomy): Eukaryota > Viridiplantae > Streptophyta > Pinopsida > Cupressales > Taxaceae > Taxus > Taxus wallichiana. Next base: position 317,054,586 of record CM031241.1, on the reverse strand, counting down.
CGGGGGGTGAGAATGAGGACATAGGCATTTTGAGTTTCTGTAAACACTTCGGGTATATGGTAGAGGTGTCGGGATCGGTCATCTGCATTTGAGTAGAATAAGGGGTACTCAAACGTTCCCATAGGATTTGTCTATCTTCTGGAGAATGACAGTCTTCAGGTTTGAATTGTAAATTTGGTACGGAAGAAAGGTGGGTTGTGATTCCAGTCCACTGTGGGTGTGATACAGGGAGTAGATGAGGCACTGTATCAATAGATGTTAAGAGGTCAACCGGTCGTTGAAAAGATTTAGGCGATGAAGAACTAATAGGTAAGAGGGCATGTTCGAGAGGATCCGTCATGGTTAAAGAATTTGGTGATGTCGGTGCAAGAGATTTCTCGTCTAAGGATGAAAAAAGGAGTGGCGAGCCTTCCTCTTGTGCGGCAAGAGCGGTAGGAGGAGACGTTTGGGAAATAGATAGGTTAGATAACATCCGCTCGCAGTCTTGTAGGGATGTGGTGTAAGAAGACTCATCGATGGGCAGAGAAATCGGGCAATTAACTCCTTTATGGGTAAAGGAATGATTTCGCTTTGGCTTGATTGTGGTGAAGGAGATTCGGACTCTGTGTCGGTGAAGAGGCTTGATTCAAAATTTTCTCGATAGAGGCTTTTGGTGGTATCGAAGGCTGTATGGATCTCATGAACACTCTCCTCGGCTAAGATATCCCTGGTTTACGTTGTTGTTGGAAGAGTGATTCGGGAATGGTTTGTTGAAGATTTTCAAATTTCGGTTGGCTAAGGGGGCATTAGGATTATCGAGGGTTATATCCCTGCACAACCATTTCCTGCACTATGTTTTTCAACATCTTGTAGTTTTCATGACTATGTCCTTTTACACGGTGAAAGTTACAGAAGTCATTTTCTTTGTACCAGGAAGGTATAGCGCGAGTGGAGTCAAACCCGGAGTGAGGTTTAACAGGAGGCAAGGTGATAGCTCCGGCTTTGAGCAATTTTTCCAAGATGACACCATAGGTTTCTCCCAAGGGAGTGTAATTGATGGGCTCTGCTTTATACTTATAGGTGGTTTTTGGTGGGGTATTAGACGGTGTTTGAGATTTAACCATCACCGCGTGGACAGCTCCTTTTGATTTAGAAGAAGTGGACGCGTGAGGAGTGGTGGTGTTTGGTTTATTGGTAGAATCAGGAGTTCGGAAATTGGGGTTTTTGTTGCGCAACCGCAATTTCTCTTCTTCTAAGGCTCGAATTTCTAGTTTCCGAGCCATGGTAAAGGCCTCATCAAATGTGCGGAAAGTTTGAATTTGAAGAGTAGGAGAAATGTGCTTAGCACATGCCCGCATGAAAAGTTTGATAAGTTCAGCCTGAGGCAAGGCATATGTAAGTTGGTTGATAAGGTCGCGCCATCGTCGTCAACCGAAATCTGCGATAGATTCGTCTTCAAATTGTCGGATGGCATAAAGGTCGGTGATGGATACTTTCTTAGCAATGTTAATGGAGAAGTGATCCAAGAAAGATTGGGCTAGTTGGTTAAAAGAGAAGATTGAGTCTTTGGGTTAAAGCATCGTACCACTCCAAGGTGGGTCCTGATAAGGACATGGGAAATGTGCGGAGTAACAAGGCATCATCATGGGCAATCAAATAACAAGCATGTCTAAATGATCGCAAGTGTTGTTGAGGATCCTCTTTACTATTAAAACGAGTAAATTTCGGCAATTCCCATTGAGGAGGATATGAGTGAAGGGGAACAGAAGGGTGAATAGGATCCCGACAAACTTGCTCGTATGTCAAGGCGCTACGACTTCCCGAAACAGAAGCCTCCAGATTTTGCATTTTGTCCATCATTTTTTTGATGAAATCCATGGTTGGATGAGATGATGGTGCGGTTGTGGTAAACAGAGGCAAATTAGGCCAAGGGCCTCCGCTAGACAATGGTGGGGTTAAGTGTTGATAAGGTATGGAGGATGAATATGTTGAGGCGACCGAATAGGGATGTCCCATATAAGGTGTTGAGGTTCTTGGATACGTGTATGGGAATGAAAAGGTAGGTGAAGCTTGAGAAGGAAAGCTCGTGTGGATAGGTGGCAGAGAGCAAGTCATGAATGGAGTAGTCTGCAAGAGAGATGAGGTAGGGGCAGTCGGTGGTAATGATATGTGGGGTCAAAGATTAGCCAAAGGAAAGCCAATCGAGTCATATGAACCTCGAAGGCTGCTGGGATTGGGGGAGACGGGGCTAAAGGTGCAGGAAGCAAGGCGGTGTTATCAGGCGGAGTGGGAGCTAAATGAGCAGCTATACTAATAGGCATGCCAACAAAGAGCTGACCATCAGGCGTACGGTCAGGGGCATGAGACAAATAGTATTATACAGTGCTAGGATTAGCATCCAGAAATTTGGCAAAGTCCTTGTCTCCTACAAGAATTTTGGGGATCTCACGGTGTCCGTAGGGTTCCCTATAGAATGTGAAGGGGGTGATTCGTGCAAAGGCACAGAGCAGGCATGTGAAACCATGGGGGCGGCTTGCTTCCGAGTGATGACAACCATGGACGAGAGTACAAAGTAAGGTTTCAATCTATCAAGAACAGAAACAACCTCAGAATGATGAATTTGGCGGAGTTCTTTGGTTTGTCGAAAGTGTAGAAATGATGGCGATCGATATCGGTCTAATAACCGATGTCGGTCGGAGAGAAACGCACGCAGCGTCGACCGGTTAACCGATGCGGTGTCGAAGTCTAGGATAACAAGACATAAAAGGCTGCTAATTTGATTTTTAACAACGCGTTTAGTATATAAGTCAAATTATTGGTCACGAGAAGACAAAGTATGACAGAGAAAACAGAATCGAAAACAAGCAAAATGCACACGCAAATCCAGAGACTAACCCTAGGGTTAATTTTAGTTATCGTGGGCTTATGCCGTTAGATGTAGAATGATGTCGAATCCTAAACAACAAGACTTAGGGGAAATGTCAAGTTTGTTTTGGCTTATAAAGTTACCTCAATCGGGCGGAGGAATACCACGGAAAAAGGGGGATGTTTGAGCTATTGTGTTAATTGTGAAGTGATTCGGTATGTGTTGTGCAGTGAATGTAAGATTAATTTCTTGTCAATACCGTGGATATCACCCCCACATGTACGACCTGTTACTTAATCTATGTTCACTAGAATTGAAAACAACAAGCAAGGATGCAATGCACGTGTTTTAAACCCAAATCGAAAATGATATTCGATGAAGCAAAAGAGATGACTTTCACTAATGCAAGATGCAAAAACAAAGCAAGTTCTTTTACCAAAATAATACAAAACCTTATGAATATCTTTAGAAGAAGAAAACAACAGGTATGCTCCCTATATGAAAGCAAGCAAGAAATAAAGAAACCCAAAATGGGTCCCACCGGGCGTGCCAAAATGTTTCGCTCGGAATGTTTCGGCTTCTAGGAATAGAGTTGCTTCTATCCTTTCATTCCTTTTAGAAACAGATAAGCTTAGGGCTAGGAGGAATACCTGTTGAATGTCGAGGTGGTGTGCGCGTACCGTAGAGGAAGATCAGGTTGACTGCGAAGAACTCCTTTTTGTCTTGGAAGGACTACCTACAAATAAGAACACAAGACCACAAGATTTTTATTAAACAATAAATGAGGAAACTGCCTTGGGCCCAGGAAATATAAAACTTCCTTTCGAAGGTGGTCGGTTTCTTGCTAATATGAATTAACACAAAAGACTGCAAAATATCAATTAAATTACTTTGTTCAAACGGGTAGGAGAAGGTGGTTTAAGGTCAGTAGTGTGGTAACCGATACCGGTCACCTTGTAATCGATGTCGGTGAGGTTTAGGATCTATAGGTTGGTTATTTTGTGGGGTGTTTGTATTGTAGGGTAGCTATATTGTTTGTAAGGCTGGTATATGGGTGATTTTTAGGAAATGAGGTGATGAGAGGTAAAAGAATGATAGTTAGATGCAATGGCACACTGAGTAGTGGATTCAGAAATGGATTTAGGAGGACTGTGATTCAAAAAGCATAAGAAATGTTATAACAGAGGACATGCAACATGTGACTTACTGGTTTTTGACGAAGATGCAAGTTGATCTCCTTTGCTGCAAACTCTTCTGGTTTCTTCACTCGTCTCTGCTCGGTCAAGTGAAGATCTGGATTCTATTGATCGCTCCCAATGATCTCTGTTGATTCAAAAATCCTTCCACCTTTGATTTTGGTTCGGGGAGCCCATTTACAGGGAGCCGATGGCGGTTACGTAACCGACGGCGGTCGAGTAGGAACCGGCATCGGTAAGGAAAAAGTAGGCTATTTTTAGTAAAATAGCCCACCTTCCCTGCTTTTCTCCCGAGAGATCAGTTGCGGGCTTGGTCAAATGACTAGAAGGTCGGTTTTGGGTGCGAGAAAGGGGTCATTAGTTATGGGTGTAGGTGTGGACCAAGTTATGGGTCTTAATTAGGTTAGTTTAGGGTTAGGGCTAGGTCATGATGAAGTGGCAAAATGAGGTGGCAGGTAAGGTGATGTGGATTTATCAATTACAAGGTAATTAATAAATAATTGTGTAAGGTTTAGGTGATGAGGTTAGATTGCGAGATGAGATGCGGGTCACAAGGGGTCGTAAGACACAAATTTGGTGTCTACAAGGGTAATAAAACCACCTTTATACCATAGTTCAAAAAAGCATAAGTATTCTTACCCCTATCATGTGTAAAATTTCTATCATATTGAAAAGGCCTCCTAATAATATATGGCAAGCATCCATTGGGATAACATCACACCACTCCTCATCCTTGTAGGTATTCCCAATTAAAAAAAAAATTAGGCATATTTTATCTATGGTTACCTCGTTCCCTTTCTTGAATCATGATATGTGATAGGGATACATGTGCTTCTCACATTCTAGAATGATTTTATCAACCATCACATTGAGACCATATTTTCACAACTACTACCATCAATAATAATTTTACATATTTTCCCTCCACATGTGCATCTTGTTCAAAATATATTTTTCCACAACCAAGAATCACCATCAACACCATATTGTTCAATATCCTTTCTCGAGACAATCATCATCCTCCTTATCATGATGGTTTCACCCAATTCTGCAATAACCTCCATTTCCTCTCTTCTTTAGCTTTAACTAGGTTTACTCGCGATTGTTCCACTTGCCATCTATCATGTACAAGATAATATAGACACTCAAAATATTTTTTCCCTACTTCACCACATCACTAACAAGTATACTACATTTGGGGGCTATTCTAACCCCTTCCACTAGAATATATTCTTCCTCTCTCGAAACCCCTAACTCTTTGGTAGTTACCACAACCTTGACTAGATTCTTATTTCCCTTTTACATTAGAGGATTCACCTTGTAAGGAATCAAATCTACCTCTCCCTCTCATTAGATATGATGAAGAACCTCTCCTCACTCCTCTTGTTCTTTTCTTATGATTTTAATGAGAGTTGATAGGAATCATGCAGGTTATGGATCTGAAGTATACTCAATTCATCTTGTATGGTATAAATCAACCCATTTATATATCTTGTAGCCTTCTATTTTCCTTAATCTCCTTGTTCCACCCAAATTTATAGATTTTAAAAATCATTGGGATACTATTCGACGCTAAGATTCTTCTACCTTAGGTTTTAAAACCTTCAAAATAGTATTTGAGCATAATCTATAAGAAGACACTTTTCTTTCAAATTCTTCACCATTTTATTCCAGTTTTGGATCTTACCCTTTCCTTTTGTTTGTATTTCATTTTACAAGTGATCCCACTAGATCAATTCATGCATGACCAACTTAGTGCAAAAATAATTTACCTTCTTCTCCTCTGAAAGGTTTTTCCACTAAAATAAATTTCCCATACAATTCAATCAGTCAATCATCTCCTCTAGTCATAACCTTCCACCATAATTAGGAACATTAATCTTAATACCATTATTATTTACCTCAAAATATTGGATCAGTCTCTCCTCGAATGACTCGCTCATCCATTCTTCATTTCCTCCATTCCGTAACGGAGGTAATTCTTCATTATCACTAGATCTGGGTCTACATCCCTATTATCATATCTCCACATGAGGCAGGTAACTTCTCCTCGGAACTTAAACAAATTTTTCGTAGCGCCTACATATATCTACTCATTTGGGCATAACCTCTTCTCATATGTATGGCCATGCTTATACAAAATAGAGGTAGTAAATCACACAAAAAATGTAAATTATGCTACCTTTATCATTCTTGCAAGATCCAAATCCTTCTATGATATTATTTGATGTTGATACAACTCCAAGAGGTTAAAATGTCTCCAAAACACACACACACGATTTTTAAAAAATCTAGAAGCTTCAAAATAGTTTTCTTCATTCCTAAAACAACACTAATATTTTACAACATTACAATATTCTTTTTATTTCCCACTATCTCTAAGAAAACCCTAAAATATAAAAACCCTAAAACATATAAACCCTATAAATAAAATACCATGAATGGACCCCGATTTTTGTGTAAAAATTATGCCTTTGTAAATGAAGGCATACATAAAACCTGTTTAATACATAAAACAAAGCAAAATATATTAAAACTCTAAGTTCTAGACAAAATAAAAAAGGTTTAAAGCCAATTTTAAACTATTAAACGTAGGAAATCAGCCCCAAAAATATGCCAAAAAAATCACCCAACCTTTGCAAAATTTTTGGTCATGTCATAGTAGTAATCAAGATCTAACGCCCTAGAAAACTTCAAGATAGTTCAACGGTCAAATCAAAATTGATGATCTCTGGAAGTTATACTTCCACATAAGATGCAAAATTACAACTATTCACATGGAAAAATTCTATTACCTTGATTTCCCACATGTGGTTCCGAGAAAAATGCAAGAACAAGGAAATACAGAATAATAATAAAACATACTATTGCCCAAAGTGTTATGGTGACTTGATTAATTGTGATTACAAATACATATCAAGCTTCACCGCTAGATCATGCTGGATTTTTAAAACATGAAACCACATTTGATGATGCTACTTTCTCACTCATGGAGATAAGTATAAAGGACACGTACCTCCTTGATATTGAACCCGAAATTGTTCATGAAGTGCTTGCACAAGTCATCTCACACTAATTTACTCTATGTATAAAAAAGGAGTTATTTAAGGAAGAGGATCACATAAACGTAGTTGTGCTTAAAGATGAAAAATATACTTTGAAAATGAGATCCTTACACTTTGTAAGGAAATATTGAGGTGTAGACACTAAATCACGCACTTGGGTACATTTATAGGTCTTGATCACATACCATTATTCATATGATTCCTAAGTTAGAAAAGTAGTAATTAACATATGTCTTTGGCCTTTTCTTTCTTTCTTGCTTTCCCTATGGTCTTGCACACCTCACCGCCCATCTCGAATTTTACTATTTTACCTTTCTTGGCTCTAGACACCGGCACCTAGCTTGAGAATGCCATCGTCCAAGAGCCCCATCCTCTTTGTACACCTCGACTGTTTGTATCTTGCTCACCTCTTTTAGGCATATTTTATCTTTTGGGTATCTTTTTTCTTGGTGTTCATCCTTTTAGATGTTAATTATGAAATTAAAACAAGGGAATCATATAAATAAAAAGCTATGTGATCATAATAAGAGACCAAACTCTAATAATTTATTACTATCACCTAAGGTTTCCTCTAAAGTCATTTCAAGAGCATCAAAACATCCATCTAGTCTCATTCAAAGGACAAGGAACTAATTTTTTTGCATACACACATAGGAGGGGAAGTTCATTTCTTTCATCCACACATATATTACTTTACTACATCTAGTTATTTATTGTTATTCAGTGCATCTTGCACAAGAGCTACCTAGGGCACGATTCTACACACACACACACCCAAAACTACATGGAGTCTAAAATATAATGCAACACTCGAATCTTATGTTCACTCGGTCGAGTGACCGATGGGGTCATTCCGACTCCCCATTTGCATATTTTTATTTTTTAGGATTTGATGGGTTTGGGGTTTATCAAGAGATCCTTTGTTTTGTAGGCTACCAGTGAATTAAGTGATTAGACAACGACATATAAGTGACTAAAAGTGACATTCAATGAACATCTTGTGACACAGAAGAAATCACTTTTGATAGTTTTTGATGTCACATGCACCCATAGAAGGTCTCGGTGCCTAGGTGCCACTAACCTAGTCCGGTAGATCGATAATCGCATAGTTTTATGGGTATAGTAATGATAGTTTCCTCATCCTTTTATCATTTTTTCATTTCAAAGCACAGTCCAAGATCAATTGTAAAATCAGCTAAGTACTTTATCCCTTATCTTACACCTAGGGTTTCATATTTCTTTAGCTTATTGCTTAGGTCAGATATGTACTTTATTGCTTATCTATTGTGTTGTGACTTTGCAATTAGGGTTTTAAAAATTTCAATATTTATTAAATCATAAGTTTTTCCATTCTTGAGAGGTTACAATAGTTTGTCTACCATAGGATGGTTTCAATCTTTTACATATATTAGCACTTTTTTCTTCTAGATGGCTTTCACACATTATAAATGTTGTTAATGCCATATGAAACTTATGTATTTTGATATTTGGAGTACTGGCACCATATATGGAACATTTTTTTCTATTCTAAATGTCCACTTCCACCCTTTAAACTTTGGTTTTTTTTTTATGGCTTCTTTAAAATGAATAGAGAGTAATATATTTATTACAATCATGAAAAAGAGATTTATAAAATTAAATAAATCCATTGGCACACATTTGAAAATTCAATGATAGAAAATATTTAGCATATGGTTAGAAATGGATTCTCAAACATTAAAAACTAGAAAAAATAAAAATGGATTGCTTTCTTGTAACTTCCTTTATGATGCTCCATTATTTACTAAAATGTAGCCAATTAATGGCATGCCCAAAAACTGGTCATGTCATGTTCCTTTCTTTCTTTAAATTACTAATGGTTTTATTCAAATAGTGTAACTCCTCACACTTGGGGCCACTAAATAGTACCGGGACATGTATTATTGTGAATATAGATATTCATACAAATTATCAAGACGACAAAGTAAATCTCAAAAATTAAAACTTGCGTAGAATTTGGTACCAAGAAAACAAGGAAAAGATAAATAGAATAAGTTGTGAAAAAGGTAGTTGTTGGCTGCAAGAGAATACTATTTAAACCAAAATGAATCTCGCAAGACCTTTCTATTAATGAAGCACAAAAAACTACTTTTACAACTTTCTAGCATGGTTTTTTTTACCTTGGTTGTCTCGATGGATTCAAGAGGTAATGATCGAGCTTGACCTCAGTATGGTGGGGTTTCTGGGGTACTCACGGATGTTGATTATATTTTGTTTTGCACACTATTTTTAAAAAATGGATTAGAAGGCTTCCTTACCTACAAACAAATTCTTGTAAACAAAGATATGAAGCACACCAAGATGATGTTACAACTTAAGAAACACTGAAACTCTTATTAGTACTTAAGATCATGCTTACAAAAGTGATATGGTAAAATGTGATTATCACTTATTTAGTTAGTTACATGTGTGATTAACATGGATTTGTGATTTACATCTATAAATCAGATTCCTGATCTGTATATAGATTCTCATATGTGATAGAGGCTACAAAACTAATAGTCTCCTCCCTTCCTCGGTGAAGTCAAAACTGGGAACAAAGATGTAATATTCAGCGAAGAAGTTGGAATCTTCTTCTTGAGTGTCGTAAAGGTGGGCGAATAGGGAGTCAATACTGGAGATGCTGATGTCGTTGTTTGAATCAAATTTTGAGGTAGTATCATAGTCTTCTTCTAAGTCTTCAAGGTTAGTCTCGTATTGGTGTTCATATTGAATGAGATCCTCCTGGAGTATTAGTACTTCATCATATACCTCCCAAAAGACATCCCAAATACGCTATGCTGCGAAAAAATGACCTCCAAGTAATCAAACCGATCCTATTGGATTTAACAGAGTTTGAGGTCATGAAGCAAGTTGTATTTCTCCCAATACAGTGGATGGCGAACAACAGGAAAGGAGTTAGCTATGGGAAAGTTAGATCCTTCTAATTCCATTTGAATTCATCATTATAGACAGAAGATCAATAGGTAACAAGAAAAAACAAAGCATTTTTAGTTAGGTTTTAGTAAAGAATGAGGAAAAAGCATGAAACTATAACAATCACTAGTGATTCGGAGAAATCGTCATGCGATTGGGGTTAATGTTGGCGATTCTTTGTGAAATCTCGAGAATTTTTACAAACAAAGTTTAAACTAATGAATTAAGACATTAATTTAACAAAATAGAAGGCTATTCAACATATGAATTATATACAAGCAAATATATACCTGTTTCTAGTATCTAAAATAAATCAAAATGAATTATTTACCTTGTATAATGTATTGGTGGACGAAAGAATGGAAGAAGGTAGTTGGAGGATGAAAACAAGAAATACGATGATAAATCTACCATTCATTGAGTAGCATGATGTTAGGTAATGTCGTTATGAAATTCTTGGATACTTGATGGACTAATATTGAGACAGAGTACACCTGTAAAGCTCCAAAATTCATCCTTTAAATGAGGTCTACAAACAAGTATTTATAGATCGTTGACGATTGGGTAAATCACCGTTGATTTTGGGAAATATAGTTTGGTTAGAAAATCAAATGATTTCCTTCCATTTTCAGCTCAATACGGTGGATTTCGAAGTGATGAGGATGGGGGATGGTTAAAAAATGAGCTAGGTTTGTTAGGATGAGAGAACTCACTTTTTGGAGGATTTGGCTAGTTAGAAGGCTAGTTAGTTAGGGAATAGGTTAGTGCTTTTTAGAAAGTAGTTTTAGAAGTGGTTTAGGTAGTTAGTGAGGTGTCCTAGTTAACTCAACAAGGTGTGAGGGTGAGGTGTGAGGAGATAATAGGTAATTTATTTATTTTAATTAAATAATCATTTTAGATCTTAGAGATATGATGGGTTGTAAACAAATTAATTAATTGAAAAGGGGTGAGAAAACAGGATGTCACAAATGTGTTTTCCTTGGTCATGAGTATGTTTGGGCCTAAGAGGGGCACAAATTTTTGGTGTCTACATTTTCCCCTTTTTTGTTTGGTGATTTTTTTGATAAATTTCGAGAAAAAATAATTTGGAATAGTTGTGTCATCATGGGTGAATTCACTATAGCACAATACAATGAGCACCAGTGTGTTTTTGTTTCAAAAGAGATTTCCCCAATTAGAGAGGGTGTAAGATGAAATGTTGGGGAATCAATTTTAGGATGGCAAAAGGGATCAATGCTTGTGGACGTATGATTCTCACTAGGTAGTGTTTTGAAAGTGGGGAAGAACCAAGTGATGGGGGCCAAAGGGCTCATCTCCCATAGACGAATGGTAATTCCCAAATTTTGAATGTGTTGGTTTGTTTAAGAGTTTGAAGGCTAAAGTCCTTTGAAAACATGGCACACTTGTGCAGGAATTGAAAAATGATGTGTTTTTATAAGAAAATGTGGATGGGGATCCATCTATAGGGTAATCACTAGCAATTGGGGCCAATCGCTGGTGATTGAGCCAATCGCCTGCGATTAGCCTGCGTGGAAAACGAGTTATATAACCCACCATTTTGCACTTTTATTATTATTCTATTTTAAAACCATTGCAAAAAAACTTATTTGGAGAAAATTTTAAGTGATTGATTAAGAGAGATGGCGACCGTGAGTAGGAAAAGGAAGCCCGTGCAAGAAGAGGTAGATTCTAAACTTCAAACTTGTTAAGTTTTTTGTAATTTTTGATATATTTTTTGATAAGTTAGACACGATTTTAGGTGGTTTGAGCATTTAACAAGAATTTCCAGTGATTTAATGAACCAATGTATATTTATGTAGATCATAGGCAATTCATGTGAATCACTTGCGATTCGATGTTTGTTAAACATTTTGTGATTTTTTATGATTTTACTAACTATTCTGGATTATGTAATGAATTTTCTTCATTGACTATATCATTATGATAATATTACTGCTTGCTTTCTATTCTATGAATTGTTTATTTATAGGTTGATACGAAGCTTATTATTAGAGACACCATCCCTTCGATGTTAGATGAGGTTAGGGAGGATTTGGATGATGATGATTGGGAGCATTTAGAGGTAATGGGTTTTGGAGGGATGAGGTATTATAGGAGGATTCATAGATTCCCAACTGTCTTATTCTTTCTCTGCTTGAGAGGTGGAATCCTTCCACTAACACTTTTTGGTTTCCCTACTGGAGAGATGAGCATCACTTTAGAGGATGTTCATCGGATTATGAGGTTTCCGGTGAGGGGTCAACCCATTTATTGTATTTCAGATACAGAGATGGAGGATACCATGCAGAGATTATATGGAGATGAATCTTAGGGTGTGTGATATGTGTCAGGATCCTTTGATTATCAGGCTTTATATTACGCTGGGAGAGATGGTTGTCCTCGGATGACCATGATGATGATGGGTATTTCTTGTTTTACACGCTTTGCCCATATTGGGAGGAGGAAGGTTTGAGTTGATGATGATAGGGGTGGTTAGAGAGATGATGACTCATCATACTATATTTGAGTGGGCCCCTACTTTACTAGTGTGGGAATACAAAGAGATGTGGGCTTGGAAAACCCACAAATGATACAAAATTGATGTTGGTTTTCTGTTACAGTGTTAGGCTCACGAGCACATTGCTATTGCTCACCCACTAGGATTGCCATGTGTTATTGATGTGAGGCACCCAGGTTTCATGTGGTGGATTTCTAGTCTTGGGAGGGCTAGGAAGGCCAAGGGGCTACTCATTATCTAGACTTGATATTAGGGTTGTAGGTTGGAGATCGATCCGGCGGCCATATGTTGGATTCCCTTATTTGCCGAGTTCCCACACGATTTATAGAGTTTACTGTAGGGATGTATGGGTGCGTGGGTAGGAGAGTCGAGGAGGATGAGCTGATGAGATTTAGTCAGGTTATGTAGTAGTTTTCTAGATTAAGTAATACCCGAGGATCGAGTTTCTTACGAGGTGGGAGGAGGAAGATACGGAGACCCCGTAGGCCGTTGTGGTAGGACTTCTGCTATTTCTAATTAGGTAGGGGCTACAGTTCTTGATGAGGATGGTTATTTGGTTCCCCTTGACTATGTAGCAATTATCTTGTAGATTTTAGTGCATGGTGGGCTCATTCTTTGAGTGATTTTGAGAGGACTAGGAAGTGGAGCGGGTTACGGGTAGTCCATTGTGTGCATGCTCGGGTAGAGGGAGGAGTGCAGGGCTTGAGGTAGAGGAGGAGAGAGCAAAGGGGGATGATAGAGTAGCTACAACAGTGACAATAGTGATAGATGAGAGAGATGTCACTCGGCGTGAGCCATATGATCTTATTAGCATTCGGGGCATGCTCATCGTTGAGCGCGATGACTTGATTATAGAGTATGATGGATTATAGGCACAACTTGTACTTGTCTCTACTGATAGGGACAAGTACAAGAGTCAAAGAGATGCACTAAGGAAGGACTTGGGGATTATCGAGCCTTCCATATCTGGTGTAGAGTTATCAGGCATGGCCCGACAAAGAGGGGCACCTTCAACACCATACATGATTTTTGTGGCCCACTATGAGTCTGTGAGTGCAGAGTGTGATTATTATATAGACATGGTGATCAATAAGTACCCTGATTTTGTTCTCTCTACACCTGGTCACTTAGCTTCCCTGTGGTGGTGGCACAAGCGTGGTGAGACCCGGTGATAACATGGTGAGTGTAGGTCATCCACCTCGGAGAATTTCGGAGAAAGGAGGTGATGATAGAGATGTTGCGGGAGAGGGCATGCCCGCCCTGGAGGAGAGGCAGGTGCCATTACTATATTAGGAGATGTATATTTTACTATGTGATAGTGTAGGCTCATGGAATCCCATTATATGTATGAGACATTGATGAGACTTTGATATAGTGATGTTGATTTTGTATGGATAGGATCATAGAAGCCCTTTTGATTTTATATGGATTATATGATCATTTGTATACAAGATTCTATTTATGATGATGATGATGATGATGATGTGTATTTGTTTCTTAGTTTCTCTTGATATCTATATGTGTTGGATATATGTTTCATGATTTTTTATTATGATTTGGAAAAAATGTGACCATGTTTAAAGTCTAAAATGTAACCAAAATTACCTTCACCGATACACCCTAGACACCGGCACATCACTCAACATAGAGGTCGAGCACTCACCCAAAGCGCGCAAAGGTACCAGGTCCCTCTTTAGGGTTGTTGTAGCAGGATGGTGGCATGATGAAGTAACACAATTATATTTCTATAACTTATTCCATTATTACCCAATGCATACGGAACTGAGATCCAAGGTAGAGTAAGCCTTAAGCAATAATCATGATTAAATCCGAACATGTAATATTAAATTATACAAAATAACACAATGATTCAGATAATATCTTCCATCTATTAATCAACACATATTACAGAAGCTCTTACAATACTAAAAATCTATGTTATAGCACACATGGATCTGATACAATAATCCACATGCACGTCTCTGAATACTAAGGATGTCTATCAAGACTAAGACTCAGAATCAGACTAGAATCTCTTCCTATGTAGTCCATCACATTTATATGGGGTGGGGACTTTCCCTTCACCGCTTATCTATTCCAAAAATAGGCTGCATGCTAATAATAGCCACGCACCATTTACAATCATAGCCCCACATGCAAGTGTGCTATCTATAGATCTCTTATAGTTAACTAAGGTGATCAATCTATCTTTAGCTCTTCTCCATGCAAAGGCACTTCGATCCGATCCTCTAATTATAGACCATGCGTGGCGGCAAGTCTCAACGTCATTTGTTTGATCCATGCACCATCTCCCAAAAATAGAATTTACACGTGAAATCGGATAAGTCCCGAATGTCCTCCCGCGCCCTTGATCTTGGCCTTCTCTTTTGTGTGAACTTCAAATGTGAGTTCTACTAAGTATTTCCTCTTATCAACATTACCCCACACTAATCTCATTGTCACCCCGACAATGGGTATGTCCAAAACTAAATAAAGAATGTGAATAAAGAATACTTGGAAAGAATAAAATAAAGAATGACTTATTTTAAAAGTTCCTTTGCCCCGTCTTAAAGTATCAATTCTGGATACTCCTCCTTTATTTCTGCTTGTAAGGTCTACCATTTAGTCAGTGCCTTCTCTGCTTGGTCTGGTATATCCACCATGATGGACTCCAGCTCATCCTATTCTAGTTCCCCCTGTTCATTCTCTATTACCAGCATAACACTTTGGACATTGAAGTGTGTATTCGTTCTAAAGACATACATTCGCTGGGTGATGAGTCTCCCAAGCTCATCTAACCTTTCCTTGTGTGGATCCTATCTTTTGTGGCAAAGTGCCTCGTGCTTACGTTTTACAACGATCAACCTCGGCGTGGCCTAATGTATCATCTTTCATGGCCTTTTGAACCTTATTTTCCTCTTCCGGTGTTTTTACCTTGATAAGCGCTTTCAAGGCTATGTAGAATTCCAAGGCATAGTCCACCTTCTTCAGTTCCTATCGTATCGCTCGCGAGTATTCCATTGTATGATACAACTTTCCACGCAACTACAGCCTTAGCCCTTTACGGTTCCTCTTCAGGATTCTTTGGCTTTGGCATCCAAAGGGTGTCATCTTCCTAGCACCAAGTCTACCATAGCCCGAACATAATGCATTGCTGAAGGGAATTCTTTTGGTACCTGAGAATCCAAATGTGGGCACGCCTTGATCACATAATATCCAATCTCTTTGGCCATGCTCACAAAAGTATAAAACTTTCTCTAGCTCAAGTCCTTTTCTTGTTTCAATCCCGCTATCTCATCATTCTTTGTCTTTAGTTCCTCATGCAATGCTCTTATTTTGGCAATCTTATCCATATTTCTTCTTGCCACTTCTGCCGATACCTTCACTAGTGCATTACTCACTTGTTCATCAAACATAACAGCTGGCTTAACTGTTATGTGCCTGGCCAAAGGATCCTCTTCAAGCACCTCGACACATAGGACTCTTCGCATACATAATATATCGGCTCGCCCACGTGGGTATGCATCGAACATGATAGTTTTTCCTTGTGCGCACCATGGCCATGTCCTCGTCCATGAGCTCCCAGCCAAATAATTCTTTCTACTCAATGGTTCTCTAGAACCTAGCATGAGAAAATCTTTCTTGCATCCTCCGCATATCCCATGATGGGTGTACTATGCTCTCCACTTATCCTCCTTGATCTAAGCCCTTTTGGGAATGTAACATCAAGATTGAGAACTCCTGCATTGTATATGTAGACGTGTCCCTGGGTGGCCTCCGCCTTCTTTTCTCTTTCTTCTCCATCCTTCATCTCTTCATATTTTTGTTCCTCCTGGGCCTTTGGTTCCTCCTCCTAGCCATGAGGGGTAGGTGATGCATGCATGCCCTTGTCAAATTCCACCACTTACTCATCCAATTTTAACTTTCTTATCCTCTTCTCTGCAGACTCCTGGTGAGGTGAGAAGCACAATGACTTTCTTATGGACTGCGAGGTTTTGTCTTATGTCCTGTTATGCTTGAACACCTTCTTAAATCTTTGCCCCCCTTTCTCTACCCCTGTATCTTCTTCTTCCTTCCCTTGTGGTGGAGTAGTAGTGTGCTCTTCTTCCTTCCTATCACCAGGATGCCTTCTTCTGCGTTTTAGGCCTCCACTGTCTTCTTGCTCTTCTTCTTCTACTTGGATAGTCGCGGATGGGCTTTGCACCGGAATGTTTTCCATCGTGTGTTTTCCCTTCGGTGGAGTTGGGAGCGCGAACTCATTCTCCACATACTTGTTCTTTTCCATCTTCAGCTTCAGCTGGATATATACTAATGCTGCCCCAATATCTACAACAGCAAGAGTCATCGGTCTTATGCTCAATATCTCATAAATAAGCCTCTCCTCATACGTGCTCCGTCCTAGATACACGTACTTCTTCCTCAAGGTGTGGTAGTCACAATCCACCTTGTCTACATTGAACACTAACCTCCTAGTGTCTGAATCGGTGGAAGGATGCCTGAAAGTACCTTGCCATGAATGCATAGGGTAACTTGCACCAAGGGCTCCAAGATCCATCTGTCATTAGGAACCACGTGATACGAAATGTTGGTAAACAAAAACTGAACTTATTGTCCCACTACCGAAGAAAATTCCTTTGGTATACGCCATTCTTCCTCAAATGCCGCATGGAGCCTGTCATACCACTTATCTGCTCTCTCCTTTACATCATCTGTCATCGATCCTTTGTAAAGATAGTTGTTGAATCTTTCAGCAGGGGACTTTTTATTCATGGGGTACTCCCATATCTTCTCCTCATGTCCTTCTGCTACCCCTATCTCCATGAACACAAGTGTAAGAAGGACAGCGCCAAAACTAATCTTCCCTCAAGTGCGCTTCCTCTACAATTTGTGTAGACACCAAATTTGTGTCTTACGACCCCGGTGACCCACATCTCATTTCGCAACCTAACCTCATTACCTAAACCTTACACAATTATTTATTAATTACCTTATAATTAATAAATCCACATCGCCTTACCTGCCACCTCATTTTGCCACCTCATCATGACCTAGTCCTAACCCTAAACTAATCTAATTAAGACCTATAACTTAGTCTACATCCACTCCCATGACCAATGACTCCTTACTCGCACCCAAAACTGACCTTGTAGTTACTTGACCAAGCCCACAACTAATCCCTCGAGAGAAAAGGAGGGAAAGTTGGCTATTTTACTAAAAATAGCCCACTTTGACCTGACCGATACCGGTTCTTACTCAACCGCCGTCGGTTACGTAACCGCCATCGGCTCCCTGTAAATGGGCTCCCCTAACCAGAAACAAAGGTCGAAGGAATTGGGATCAATCAGGATCATCAGAAGTGATCAAAAGAATCTGGATTTTACTTGGCCGAGCAGAGACAAGTGAAGAAACAAGAAGAGTTTGCAGCGAAGGAGATCAAGCCCAAGACTGCAACTGAATAACCAGAGCCCTGTGACACTCATCTGATCATCGGGAGGGAGATATCTCATCTTCTGAGTGTCAGGCCATCCTACCTGAGTTCTGCCTTTGTCATCATAGTTCTTGGACCTGCATCCTCGTCAATAACCAGTAAGTTGTACCTTGTATGTCCTCTTTAATAACATTTCTTAGACTTTTGAATCACAGCCGTCATAAATCTATTCCTAGATCTACTACCCAGCAACACATTACATCTAACTATCATTCATCTACCCTCTCATCATCCTGTTACCTAAATCCCACTCATTTACTAGCCTTACAAACAACACAACCACTCTACAATCTGACCCTCACTAAAAGTCCCTAAAACTTAGCCCCTACCGATATCGGTTAGCGAAGTAACCAGTATCGGTTATTGTGACTCAAAACTAGAAACCAGCCTTTCCCCCTACCTGTTTCAACGAAGCAATTAAATCGTGATTTTACAATCTTTTGTGTTAATTCATATTAGTAGGGGAACTGACCACCTTCGAAAGGAAGTTTTATATTTCCTGGGCCCAAGGCAGTTCCCTCATTTATTGTCTAATCAAAATCTTGTGGTCTTGTATTCTTATTTGCAGGTAGTCCTTCCAAGACAAAAAGGAGTTCTTCGCAATCAACCTGATCTCTCTCTCTCTACGGTACGCGCACACCATCTCGACATTCAACAGGTATTCCTCCTAGCCCTAACCCTTATCTGTTTCTAAAAGGAATGAAAGGATAGAAGCAACTCTATTCCCAAAAGCTGAAACATTCCGCACGAAACATTTTGGCACGCCGATGGGACCCATTTCGGGTTTCTTTCTTTCTTGCTTGCTTCCATATAGGGAGCATACTTGCTGTTTCTTCTTCTAAAGATATTCACAAGGTATTTTTTTATTTTGGTAAAAGAAATTGCTTTGCTTTTACATCTTTGCATTAGTGAAAGTCATCTCTTTTGCTTCATCGAATATCATTTCCGATTTGGGTTTAAAACACGTGCATCACATTCTTGCTTGTTGTTTTCAATTCTAGTGAACATAGATTAAGTAATGTGTCGCATACAAGTGGGGGTGATATCCATGGTATTGATAAGAAATTAATCTTACTTTCACTGCACAACACATACCGAATCACTTCACAATTAACACAACAACTCAAACATCCCCCCCTTTTTTCCGCGGTATTCCTCCGCCCGATTGAGGTAACCTTATAAGCCAAAACAAACTTGACATTTCCCCTAAGTCTTTTGTTTAGGATTCTAACATCATTCTACGTCTAAAGGCATAAGCCCACAATAATTAAATTAACCCTAGGGTTAGTCTCGGATTTGCGTGTGCATCTTGCTTGTTTTGATTCTGTTTTTCTGTCATACTACTCATGTGTGATCACCTCGAACAATTTGATAAGTGCACTAAACATTGTTAAAAATCAAATCAGCAGCTTCTTATATTTTCTTATACGGTCTTATTACACCGATATCGATTAATCGATCGACGTCGGCTATAGTATAACCGACGCATCGGTTATTAGGCCGATCGATCGATTCTTATCTTTACGAGCTTCCTCGACAAACCAAAGAACTCCGCCAATTTCACCATTCTCAAGCAAGTTTTTGTTCTCGATAGATTAAAGCCCCACTGTACTCTTGTCCATGGTTGTTATCACTCGGAAGCAAGCCGCCACCATGGTTTCACATGCCTGCTCTGTGTCTTTACCTGAATCACCCCCTTCACATTCTATAGGGAACCCTACGGACACCAAAGTGAGATCCCCAAAATTCCTGTAGGAGATAAGGAATTTGCTAAATTTCTGGATGCTAATCCTAGTGCCGTACAATACTATTTGTCTCATGCCCCTGACCGTACGCCCGATGGTCAACTCCTTTGGCATGCCTATTAGTATAGCTGCTCATTTAGCTCTCACTCCGCCCGATAACACCACCTTGCTTCCCGCATCTTTAGCCCGTCTCCCAATCGACGTGACCTTCAGAGGTTCATACGACATGATTGGCTTTCCTTTGGTTAATCTTGGGCCCCACATGTCATTACTGATCGCTCCTACCTCATCTCTCTTACAAACTGCTCCGTTCATGACTTGCTCTTTGCCACCTATCCACACGAGCTTTCCTTCTCAAGCTCCGCCTACCTTTTCATTCCCATACACGTATCCAGTGACCTCAACATCTTATATAGGACATCCCTATTCGGTCGCCTCAACATATTCATCCTCCATACCTTATCAACACTTAACCCCACCATTGTCTAGCGGAGGCCCTTGGCCCAATTTGCCTCCGTTTACCACAACCGCACCATCATCTCATCCAACCACGGATTTCATCAAACAAATGATGGACAAAATGCAAAATCTGGAGGCTTGTTTGGGAAGTCGTAGCGCCTTGACATATGAGCAAGTTTGTTGGGAGCCTATTCACCCTTCTCGTCCCCTTCATTCATATCCTCCTCAATGGGAATTATGAAATTTACTCGTTTTAATAGTAAAGAGGATCCTCAACAACACTTGTGATCATTTAGACATGCTTGTTATTTGATTTCTCATGATGATGCCTTGTTACTCCGCACCTTTCCCATGTCCTTATCAAGACCCACCTTGAGTGGTACAAAGTGCTTTAACCCAAGACTCAATCTTCTCTTTTAACTAACTAGCCCAATCTTTCTTGGATCATTTCTCCATTAACATTGCAAGAAAGTATCTATCACCGACTTTATGCCATCCGACAATTTGAAGATGAATCTATCGTACATTTCGTTGGACGATGGCGATGGGCCTTATCAACCAACTTACATATGCCTTGCCTCAGCCGAACTCGATCGAACTTTTCACGCGGGCTCGCTAAGCACATTTCTCCTACTCTGCAAATTCAAACTTTCCGCACATTTGACGAGGCCTTTACCATGGCTCAGAAACTAGAAATTCGAGCCTTAGAAGAAGAGAAATTGCGGTTGCGCAACAAAAACCCCAATTTTCGAACTCCAGATTCTACCAATAAACCAAACACCACCACTCCTCACGCATCCACTTCTTCGAAATCAAAAGGAGTTGTCCACACGGTGATGGTCAAATCTCAAGCACCGTCTAATACCCCACCAAAAACCACCTATAAATATAAAGCCGAGCCCATCAATTACACTCCCTTGGGAGAAACTTATGGTGTCATCTTGGAAAAATTGCTCAAAGCCGGTGCTATCACCTTGCCTCCTGTTAAACCTCACTCCGGGTTTGACTCCACCCGCGCTATACCTTCCTGGTACAAAGAAAATGACTTCTGTAACTTTCACCGCATAAAAGGACATAGTCATGAAAACTGCAAGATGTTGAAAAACATAGTGTAGGAAATGGTTGATGCAGGGGATATAACCCTCGATAATCCTAATGCCCCTACTAACCGAAATTTGAAAATCTTCAACAAACCATTCCCGAATCACTCTTCTAACAGTAACATAAACCAGGATATCTTAGCCGAGGAGAGTGTTCATGAGATCCATGCAGTCTTCGACTCCCAGCCAAAAGTCTCTATCGAGAAAATTTTGAATCAAGCCTCTTCACTGACGCAGGGGCCTGAACCTCCTTCACCACCATCAAGATAAGGCGAAATCATTCCTTTACCCATAAAGGAGTTAACTGCCCAGAGTTCTCTTCTCATAAATGAGTCTTCTTACACCACATCCCTACAAGACTGCAAGCGGATGTTATCTAACTTATCTATTTCCCAAATGTCTCCTTCTACCACTCTTGCTGCACAAGAGGAGGGCTCGCCACTCCTTTTGTCATCCTTAGACGAGAAACCTCTTGCACCGACATCACCAAATTCTTTAACCATGACAGATCCTCTCAAACATGCCCTCCTACCTATTAGTTCTTCATCGCCTAAATCTTTTCCCGATGGTTGACCTCTTAACACCTATTGATACGGTGCCTCATCTACCCCCTGTATCACACCCACAGTGGACCGGAATCACAACCCACCTTTCTGCCATAATAAAATTCCAATTCACACCTAAAGACCTGTCATTCTCCAGAAGATAAACAAGTCCTATGGGAACGTTTGAGTACCCCATATTCTACTCAAATGCAGATGACCGATCCAGACACCTCTACCCTATACCCGAAGTGTTTAGAAACTCAAAATGCCTATGTCCTCATCTCCATCCCCCGCATCTCTACCAAGTATCCCATCCACCTCTATTAACCTAACCAAATTTTTCCCTACACTTGGGACCTCACCAATACCTGGGCCTAACACACCCGCCTAAGCGACTAGATTTATCCAAAAATAAAGCCGCCCCTCCACTTAGGAGACAAACTCAATCTATGCCTCTATCACAATTAAAACCATCATCGTCACACCTACCTTCCATATTGGGACCTCATCCCTCCACCTTGCATCAATATATCATACCTCCTACGTTTTCTTTAAAACCACCTACACCTTCTGCACACATACAGAGATCTAAGGGTATATCAACACTTTCATCCCACGTATCCTGTCCACCCATCAACCCTAAACAAATTTCATCATCAAAGGACTTGTTTGCCGTCACTCCTCTTTTGCCGCCATTGTTTCCGGATACCACGTTATTTGGAGCCTCATCATCTAACCGGTGAACATAGCTCCTACACCAAAGAAACCACGTTTATTTAAAACCACGTGTCAACACCCTTGGCTAAACCACCACCCCCGCATTTAACCAACCATGCCCAAACATTACCGAAACCCGCTCAATCAATACCCTCATCTTCCTCCGATTTTGACCCACTCAAAGGATCTTATGCCAAAATCCTTGCTATGTTGGTGGAGAATGCGACCATTTCCCTACCCCCACTTAGACCTTATGACCCGTCTAAACCTCGACCTATAGGTTATGATGAGTCTAAAATCTGCGCTTACCACCGCACACCAGGACATGATGTAGAGGGATGCAAAGCTTTAAAAGCCATCCTTCGTCAGTCACCTCTCTCAAATAGAAAGGTTAAGAAAGACAACTTACGAAGGGAGAGACCTTTAGCTTCAATTCCCTCTCCTATACCACTTGTACCCACCTCACCAATATCTATCATTATTACAACCCCACCTCTCGAAGACCATGATTTATCCCGACCATCTTCCTCATCTCAGGTCCACGAGATTAATATGATTAGTGTTGCTACTCGAGCGCAGAAAAACAACGAGAAAGCGAAAGAAAGCACACCTGTGTCCTCTCTTTCTCCATCCACCATCCCGATCGCACCACCACCTAAAGTGGTTATTCGTGGACCCGCTTACCCCGTCTCTAATGGAGTTTCTCACCGATCCATGATCAAAGAGCTACACCAATCACTGTAAAATGACACTGTATGATCTCATTCAGACTTCTGAATCTCATCGACAAGCTCTCGTTGAAATCCTTCAAGGGATCGAGGTCTTACCTAATGAAACCCTGCCTGTTACCTCCATTCTAACACCCAATCACGTTGCTTCCCTCACCAAACAACCTACCGCCCCAACCACTTCTATCTCTCGCACAACAAGCTGTCCGCGGTTTCTCAAGACGAAATTGTTGACTTTAGTACGAAGATCCCGACCTCGCTCTTTTCATCTCACTTACGTCCGGGACATTCGGTACGTCATGTGTTATGATCAACGGGGCGCAGCCTAAACATCATCTCTTCAAAAGCCTTCCAACAAATGAATATCCCTTCTAGCTACATGTGTGCCAACCCCATCATGTTGCAGTCATTCAATGATGCTATTACCTCTACCTTAGGCACCGTGATCCTTAACATTCATGTAGGACCACGTACTTTACCCAAACTCTTCTATGTCCTTGAGGGAGAGTTCCAATACAATATATTGTTAGGTCGCCCTTGGATCCGGGCTATGGGATGCGTTCCCTCAACCTTACATAGATGCATAAAATTTGAGTACGAGGGGAAGTCCTACACCGTAAAAGCTGATCCTCCCCCCTTCAAAACCTACAATATGTTATATCGCCCTAATGATGTGCTTGTACCAATCAAGACACCCATTCATCCAACCCAACCATCCACTTCAACCACACCTCTACCATTCACTTCAACAGCACCTACACCTTCAACCCATGAAACCACCGTCGCAAAAACCACTTCCCTTCCCGCAGCTAACATCCCAACCACAGACCCCTTAGTAGATGTTTTTTGATTGCCTTACGTTGGGGAGTATTGCCTATATAACGTTAGTTCTTTCCATACCCCACAGAGTACGGACAGTACATGCACATCCTACTACATGATCATGCCGTGTGGGGAAGTAATCCCCTACGGACCACCTCATTGCGCGCTGACAACCTAACATATGGGGGTGTCGACGCATCTTCCGTAACCCCGAACCTCCTCTTGGTGTGGTTCCTTTCCAATCCGATTTTCAATACCTGAAAAATCGTGCTTTTATCTTACCTTCTTGATTTGTTGTGCTTGGAAAGGCTTTGGTTTTGGTCTTTATGAACAAGGCCGACATACAATCATCCCTGTAACTACACGCAAGCACAATGATCGTAGTGGTCTCGGATTTCCTCGAACACTTACACCGAAGGAACCTCGTGTCAGTTGTCTTCTGGAAGATGACGACGTCACCCCTACCGAACCATCATCACCCATTTTGCCATCATCACCCACAGAGTCGATAGATCCTGAATCTATACCTCCTAACTTCTTCTTTTTTTCATAAATGCTATCTTCCTAGGTCCTCTCACTTATCAACGCGATAATGAGGACCCCTCTTCTATCCCCCTTCTGTATCCAGACATGATTGAAGAGGACTCACCTTCAATTAACGTTGTTGAGTGCCAGGATGATGACTCCATCCTCACTTACCTTGGTGCGGATGACTCTTATATTCAACATGCCTTACCATCTGAAACTCAAACCATGTTGAATGAGTCTACTATAGAAATCAACATCCACACAGAGGAGGATCCTCACATTGTGAAGATCGGACAATCCCTTAACGCATCAGAACAAGTCGCCTTTACTACCTTTCTCCGTACTCGCAACCAAGCTTTCACTTGGTCCTACGCTGACATGCCAGGAATTGATCCTAACATTGTTGTCCATAACATTACCCTGAAACCTGATTCCAAGCCAATTAAATGAAACTGAGAAAAATGCATCCACGCATTACCCTCTTGGTCAAAGAAGAGCTTCAATGACTCCTTTCTGTTTCCTTCATCCCGCTTTATTGACTATCCTTAATGGATTTCTAACATCGCATATGTCACTAAAGCGACCAGGGGGACTTCGGATATGCACGGATTTCTGGGATCTTAACCTCGCTTGCCCTAAGGATGACTTCCCCCTACCTAGTATTGACCAACTTGTTGATCTCACTGCGGGCCATGAGATGCTCTCTCTCATGGATGGCTTTTCAGATATAACCAAATTTTGGTTGCCTCGCCGATCAACATAAAACCGCTTCATAACTCCTTGGGAACCTTCGTTATCGTGTAATGCCATTTAGCCTTAAGAATGCTGGGGCGACCTATCACGGGCTATGACCTACATTTTTCATGACATTATGCACACTATCCTTGAGGATTACGTCGATGATCTTCTTGGCAAATCTAAACATCGTAGTGAACATCTCGATGTTTTAACCATTATTTTTGATCACCTGTTACAATATTTTGTCCGTCTTCAACCAAAGAAATGTGTCTTTGGTGTCCTTTCAGGAAAACTTCTTGGTTTTATCATCTCTTTGCGTGGCATTGAGGTCGACCCATCTAAAGTCAAAGCTATCCTAGAAATGCCCCCACCTACTAACCTCAAACAATTGCGTAGTTTACAAGGTAAGCTCCAATCTATCCGGCGTTTCATCTCCCAACTCTTGGATCGATGTCAACCTTTCCATCACCTCCTTAAAAAAGACAGTGACTTTCAATGGAGCGAAGAGTGCCACCAAGCCTTTGAGGCTCTCAAAGTTTATCTCTTGCAGCCACCCGTGCTTATCCCACCTCAGGACGACCGCCCTTTCTACCTTTACCTTTCCGCCACTGACCACGTTGTAAGGGCCATGCTTGCACATCGTGACTCCGAGAATCGAGAACAAGCCGTTTATTATATAAGTTGTACTTTGGTGGACTATGAGACTAGGTATACACATGTAGAAAATTTGTGCCTAGCCTTATCGCTCGTGGCCACCAATCTCGACACTACCTCCTGAATCACAAAACTTTTGTCATCACCAACACGGACCCCATTCATTATATGTATGCCAAACCCCATCTAAACCAATGCATCGCCCGATGGCTTATGCTCCTTGCTGACCTCGACCTCGAATTTATACGAAGTCAATCAAAGGACAAACCATTGCCGACCAACTCGCGAAACCCTTTACGGGGCGCAATTTACCAATTTTAATTTCCCGACAAACTCATCGCCACTCTTTCACTCGGGGAGGAGTCGATCTAATGACCCTCTTCTTCAATGGATCCAAATTCAGTAGCAGCGCAGAGGAGCCGGCGTTGTTCTCATTCATCTCGACGCTTGAGCCTATGCCTCTTTCATTCGACTTGATTTCCCGCACTAATAATACAATGAATACGAGGCCCTTGTTTTGGGTCTCGGGTTGCGTTACACTTAGGTGTCAAATCTATCAATATTTTCGGTGACTCTCAATTGGTAGTCAATCAAGTTATGGGCATCTACCAATGCAAAATGAGGAACCTCAAAAGTACAAACACTAAGTGGATTCACTTCTAGCCTTATTTACTCACTATTCTATCCAAACCATTCCCCTCTCCACTAACAAATTTACGGATACTATGGCTTGCTTAGCCTCGCAAATTCTAGCTTCATCAATCGACTCGACATTTTCGCCTTGGTCCAACAACTCTTTGCCCCATCTTACTCAAACTGGTTGTTTGTATGATAAATAATGTGTCTCGCTAATTCGCAGGATACCGGTATCACCAATTTCACGACTACCTTACAACCTCTGTTCTCCCATCTCGACCTTACTAGTACCGGAAAACGTGCTTTTCTTAAACGTGTTTCTCGTTATGTCGTTATGGGGGACTCTTTATAAATGTGGTTTTGATGGCATCTTCCTTCGATGTCTAAGCGGCGCGGAGGTCACCTATACCATCCAACAGTCCATGACGGTATTTGTGGTGGACATTTTAGCGGCCTTGTTGTGGCCAAACGAATTCTTCGCCTAGGTTATTATTGGCCTACTCTCAATAACGATTGCTATGAATATGTTAAGCGTTGTGTTATGTGTCAACAACATGCCAACCTTCAACATACTCCTAGCCACCCGCTACAGGTCGCCCGAGATCTTTGGCATTTCTCACAATGGGGTTTAGACCTTATTGGTGAGATTCATCCATCCTCTTCGCAACGCGTCATCGATGGATAATCACAAAGAATCGAATATTACACAAAATGGGTGGAGGCTATTCTCGCTCATTTCAACTAAAAAGAAAACATTGAGAGTTCATTAACCACCACATTATCGCCGTTTTGGTGTTCCTCATCACCCGATAAGCGAGATAATGGAAAATCTTTCAAAAATAAGTTGTTCAAGACCTTTGTGACAACTTTGGTATCAAACTTAGTTTCTCATCACCCTATTATCCTGCGAATGGACAAGTGAATCTTCTAAAAAATCCTAACCAAAATCCTTATGAAAGTTGTCAATGAGTCCAGGAAGAAATTGGCACGATCACATCCTCTCGCCCTCCGGGCTTATCGTACTAGCATTCGTACTTCCACTAATGCCACACCTTTTCTTTGGTATATGTGTACCGAGGTCAGTCTTGCCTCTCGAAATACAAATACCCTCCCTCAGAATATCTCTTCAGGATATTCTCACCAACGATGATTTCCGCCAAGAGCGGTTAGCCCAATTGGAGCTTCTTGACGAGCGTCGTCTTACAGCTCTTGATCACCTTCAAATCTATCAAAAACACATCAAGCGTGCTTATGATAAGCGACTTCATGAGCGTACCTTTAAGGTTGGTGATCTTGTCCTCAAAGAGAATCAACATGTAACCAAACTAGAAAAGAGAAAACGTGGAAAATTTGCTCCCAATTGGATTGGGCCTTACATAATCACTCACACTTATGGATCAGGCACTTATCGTTTAGCTTCGCTTAATGGTAAACCTGAGCCTGAACCCCTTAATGCCTTGCATCTTCGACCTTCTCTACTTTGTTGAATTTAGTGTTACATCACTTCTATCTACCTACCGCTCGTCCCTTGAGCTCACTTACCACCACATACACTTTGTTTCCTACATCTCAAAATAAAATCAAGCTCACATAGTTTGATTCTCACCTCCCCTTAACGATGCCTTCCCTTTTTAGTCTAGTCCATGACTTCAAAGTATTAAAATGACACATTCTTAATTATATGCTCATGGGATTTTCTTGAGTCAAACTTCCTACCAAACTAGATGCCTTACGCCAAAAGGACATCGGCTCTCTAAATTATCTATAGATTTGTTCCTCGAAGGACGCTATATGCCAAACTATTGCTGCTTTATTATATATAGATGCTCCCGAAGGATAGCTATGCACTAAAATCGCATCTCAACTCTATTATAAATAGATCTGCTCCTTGAAGGACAGCCTATACAAAATCCACGTGTATCGGAAGCTTCTCGCATTGATCGCCTTCGTGAAGACCTCAAGAATAATGCAATCAATATCCCTTGTAGACTTCCCGCATCGATCATTCTATATTCAAAGTAAATAAAGCCACATTCAAAAGAACTTTTGAGTCATGGACTTGTCTATTTAGGTTAGGTTCTCTTTCGACCAGAACACTCACTTTGTAACAAGTTCTCCGTACCTCAGCCTATACCATCCACCTCACCTCACCATTTGTTTAAACTCAAGGGACGTGGACGTGACACACCCGATATATTGTGATTATACAACTCTTTTCACCTATTGACTTCTCGTCTACATGCACGGTACCTAGGGGTTCAAGCTCATCCTACATTAATATGTGGTTTGTTTAGCTCTTTTCAACTACGGAGTAACTTTTTCCTCTTTGACTCGAATCTAGGATTATGTGTTGATCTTAATCAGGACATGGTTCCCTACCACTTGGGTAGGCTAACTTTCGCTTCACTTATACCTATTCCAAAATCACCAATTCATTACCAACACCAACAACATTACCCTACCAATATCAATATCAATATTTTTACCAACCAACAAATTGCCTAACCATACCTAAATTTCCGAATTCATCTCTCCCCGGTCCTAAGGAGAACTACATCGGCCTCGAGGCCCCTCCTTGCTTTGTGCAATGGGCTATGTAGGCAGCACTTCGGAGACATGGGGTCTCCCAAGGTTAGCTCGACCATCCCCTACCATAACCTATCATGTGTGGTAAATATAAATATTTTTGTGTATTTCTATTTAATCACATTCCTCTTTATCCTTTTTCAAAACACCAAAAGTCAAAACGAAAACATTCTTATTATTATCATAACCCAAATCAACATACATATTCAGTTTTATTTAGATGTTAAACAAATACATCTTCTCTATCATCGACACGCAGGTCGGCATCCTTATTTATTCTTATACCTCAATAACATTTACTTAGACCCTCACGCCTCATCCCGAACCAGGTGATGATCGTGATCGTCAACGCCTCTCGCTGGGCCTCTCTGTCCTCAAAGGTACCACGGCTATTGGTACCGCCCACTAATCTGCCAATCTCTCCTGTAACATCTGAATATGCTCCCTCGCATGGAGGTATCTCGCCTCTAGTCCCTCCTCTCGTGACTCCACAACCGCTAACAATCCTCTTGTCTCATTCACCTGCGTTTGGAGCTGATGAACTAATCTCTGCAGACGATCTCTCTCCGCTGTAATCATAGCTATGTCAGGACGATCACGTACCCCTCGTAGCTCTGTTACCCACCATAATCTATAGGCCTCTGTCATTCCTGCATCCATTACCCTGCGATCGGCTGCTACCTCCTCTGGCCCTTCTGGAGGTGTTGGCCGGGGAGGTGAGAATGCTGCCTCGGCGTCGATCCTCATATATGGTCTATAAGCCAGGGGTATATCCTACACAAATCCAAATTGTCGCCGCACATGATCTAGAGGAATCCTCTCATACTCACCTGGCCTGTGCCCCGTGATCCACCTCAATCGCTCTACACCCCTCAACTCCTCCGCTATATTCTCTGTTACCATATAGTTCCCGTACGGCCTCCAACAGATATCCGCAATCGTCACCATCTCCCATACCTACCTATAATACTCAATGTCACCCGTCACGGCCTGGGATCTTGCCTCTTTGCCTCGCTTCAGACCCATCGTCTGAATCCCAACCTCTGCACTCCGGTCTCTCCTGATTGGATGGGTCGGCTATTGGTCGCACACAAACAATGTGCTCATAGGCCCAACAATGTAATAAAAATGAACAATCCAGTGTCGTCCTGTGATTTCATCTACAAGCCCATAAACCCCTGTATAGCTCCACCAAATATGCAGTGCCCATCACAAAAGTCACGTTCCTTTCTACCATTTCCCAAATAACACACATCAATGCTTTTGGAAATCTTCCCCATCCACCCTCAAAGCAACGCATAATATCCTACCACTATCATTAATACCACTCTGCTAACCTTGTTTCCTCGGGGTGTGCTGCATACATTATACCATACGTGAATGTCAAGCCCGGCGTGTCAAATCTCGTGCGTATGGACCAAATCTGCTGTTGTTATCGCTCCTCGTGCCGCACTAGGTAATGCCTGATATACTGGTCTTCCTGTAATTGGGAGTCTCAAAATACGGAACACATCTTCCAATGTCACTGTCATCTCCCCTGTTGGCAAATAGAAGGTATTCCTTTCTGGATTCCATCTCTCAATCAATGCCTATAACATAGCATGCTTACGTGTGATTCGTGAATAATAGCAGATTCCACTCAACCCCAAATGATTTATCAATGCCCATTCAGCTGGTGTTACATCCACTCGGATTCGTGACAACAGCGCTGGCACAGTATCGTTCATCCTGAACCCTGCCTCCACCTGCACACATCAAAACGACACACATCCATTCAATAAATCAAATCCCCAAGGGTTTTTTCTCACATTCTAGAACTTCCTCTGATGAATCGACATCGGTTTTAGATAACCGGTAGCGGTTCAATAACCGATACCGGTTATCTTAAGCCGATGTCGGTTGATATCAACTTTACACACCCTGCCTAAAACAAAACACCACCTATAACAATAATTTGATCGTTTATCCCTCTCTGTACATACAAACATACCCGAAACCCCTGACTACCTACCCCATCACATTCACCCTATCCCGAATCATTGCCTATCACCTTTTCTTTCTCATCTTTATCTACTTAATCTCCCATATCTTCTCCTCGGGTCCTTCAGGTACCCCTATCTCCATGAACACAAGTGTAAGAAGGACAGCGCCAAAACTAATCTTCCCTCAAGTGCACGCTTCCTCTACAATTTGTGTAGACACCAAATTTGTGTCTTACGACCCCGGTGACCCATATCTCATTTCGCAACCTAACCTCATTACCTAAACCTTACACAATTATTTATTAGTTACCTTATAATTAATAAATCCACATCGCCTTACCTGCCACCTCATTTTGCCACCTCATCATGACCTAGTCCTAACCCTAAACTAACCTAATTAAGACCTATAACTTAGTCTACATCCACACCCATGACCAATGACTCCTTACTCGCACCCAAAACCGACCTTGTAGTTACTTGACCAAGCCCGCAACTAATCCCTCGGGAGAAAAGGAGGGAAAGTTGGCTATTTTACTAAAAATAGCCCACTTTGACCTGACCGATACCGGTTCCTACTCGACCGCCATCGGTTACGTAACCGCCATCGGTTCCCTGTAAATGGGCTCCCCTAACCAGAAACAAAGGTCGAAGGATTTTTGGATCAATCAGGATCATCAGAAGTGATCAAAAGAATCTGGATTTTACTTGGCCGAGCAGAGACAAGTGAAGAAACAAGAAGAGTTTGCAGCGAAGGAGATCAAGCCCAAGACTGCAACTGAATAACCAGAGCCCTGTGACACTCATCTGATCATCGGGAGGGAGATATCTCATCTTCGAGTGTCGAGGCCATCCTACTACGAGTTACGCCTTTGTCATCACAGTTCTTGGACTGCATCCTCGTCGATAACGATAAGTTGTACCTTGTATGTCCTCTTTAATAACATTTCTTAGACTTTTGAATCACGTCATAAATCTATTCCTAGATCTACTACCTAGCAACACATTACATCTAACTATCATTCCTCTACCCTCTCATCATCCTGTTACCTAAATCCCACTCATTTACTAGCCTTACAAAAAACACAACCACTCTACAACCGACCCTCACTAAAAGTCCTAAAACATAGCCCCTACCGATATTGGTTAGCGGTAACCGAATGATCGGTTATTGTGACTCAAAACCAAAACCATCCTTTTCCCCTACACTGCTTCAACGAAGCAATTAAATCGTGATTTTACAATCTTTTGTGTTAATTCATATTAGCAGGGGAACTGACCACCTTCGAAAGGAAGTTTTATATTTCCTGGGCCCAAGGCAGTTCCCTCATTTATTGTCTAATCGAAATCTTGTGGTCTTGTATTCTTATTTGCAGTAGTCCTTCCAAGACAAAAATGAGTTCTTTGCAATCAACCCGATCTCTCTACGAGCACGCGCACACCATCTTGACATTCAACGGGTATTCCTCCTAGCCCTAACCCTTATCTCTGCATTTCTAAAAGGAATGGAAGGATAGAAGCAACTCTATTCCCAAAAGCTGAAACATTCCACGCGAAACAATTTGTTCTCACGCAACATACCTTGCTATTTTGTAGATAACTTCTTCTTGCATGCATTTTGCCAATGTAGCCACATCATATTCACCTGTGACCAATGTTCTTAGTCATTCAATTTTGTGACAAGGTGTGCTGCTGCTTTCAAAATTGGACAATTCTTTAATTTCTCTATGTCCATCCCGCACGAACCCTTTCAATATCCTAACTCCTTCCTAGTCTTGAAGATAACAACTTTATCTACTAAGTCTGCTTTGATATCCTCTCTAGTGGCTCTCGGTCTGTCACTAAAGAGATCAGCGTGGACAAGATCCTCACCCTTCATCCCATGAAATAGAAGAAGTCCTCATGGACTCTGCTCATGAGCCATCTGTATAACGGCTCATACTTCCCAAAGTATGGAAGCTCGTATAACTGGTAAACACCAGTCCTTCACAGTAGCTTCTCTCATGCATCATCATATATAGGCATGTCATCTACAGTGTGCTTGTTTTTCTTGAAGTGAGAAGGGCATCCAGTCCCTTCTTGTTGTCGAGGTTCTATGGTTGTACTCACTCACTTTACTTTTTCTAATGTGTGAGTCCCACTCCTGGACAATAATGACTCTCTCTAGATACTACATTTCCAAGATATTACTTTTGGGGTCATTTCTTCTTCCTCCTCAAAACTATCTTCTTTTACCCCTTTGGTGCTACTTGTTTGCCTTCTTGGGAGAAATTTTCACCTTACAATTATTTCTAGACACCTCCCTCCATAACTCTTCAATGGTGACTCAAACCCTAACCCGATTCAACCGTGCCCTAGGTGAAATCACGAAATCATGTGCCCTAGATCTTCTACCTTCCGGCTTCCTTTAAACCCTTCTCCTTTGGGACGCAAGATCTCAAATGCACAGATATGCCTCTCACGCCCTGGTTTCACGCTCTCCATAATTCGAATCGATCACTTGGCTCTTCGCACTTAGTTATTTTTCAAAATCTCTTAGTTGCAACGGTAAAAATGAATTTGCATCCCTTCCTTATATAGATTTTCAAATTTTTAGTGCATTTATTGCTCCTCCACCTACCAAATATCCTCTCATTCATTGACCAAATTTGTAATTTCCACACGGTACATCTTCGTGCCCCAATTATAACCTTCTAAAGACGCCCTCCTACCTTCTCGGTCACAGACTTCTCTTCGCAGTGCGCCCTAGTACCCGAGTACCTCATCATTGTGCCTTCTCTTGGTAGTCATCACGACCTCTTCTTACCTCGCGTTATACTGTCCCTTCATTCACCTCCATCCTTGGTCACTCTTTGAGAAGCAATATTTTGAAAAGCATCCTATAGCGACTTACACATTCAACGTCCACAACATTATAGCTTCCAATCTCCCAAAGCGGTATACCCGGATATCATCAATAATCCACCCCACACTAAAAGTATGTACAGTCCTCTGCGCATCAACATGCTTCATATGGTAGTTAGCTTCATGCACATAAGCACGCTAATTACACAAAAACAAGAACTAAATTTACAAAGCATAGCGAAGATGAAGGAAATACATTAAGGAAATGTAAAAATGGAAACCTAATCTAACTGGCAATACTTCCTTATTACAAACACCAAGAAGACTTATTTATAGTAGGGATTCAACCTAATCCTGTCAAAGTAACTAGGCATTCATGTCCCATTAAGTTCTTCTAACCTGAAAGCACCTAATTCAAGTATTTGAGTGATAACATACGGCCCTAACCAATGTACCTTAAGCTTCCCTGGATGGTGCAAGAACTTAGAGTCATAAAGAAGTACCATTTGTCTAACTTCAAGCTTCTTATACCTTATATGTCTGTCATGCCGTGCTTTCTACCTTTCTTTTTCTTGCTTTTGACTCCGATGTTCTATTTCTCGATGCTCATCTAGCTGAATCATCTTCTCAATCCATTCTTCTAAAGATTTCTCATGAGCTAGACCTATAACGTGCACAATGCGTAAAAAGGTAACATGAATTCTATAGGAAGAACAACTTCCGCACCAAACACCAATTGAAACGGTGTGGCCTTGTTCAATCTCTTATAAGTCATGTTGTAAGCCCAAAGAAAAGTTGATACCTTATCATCCCAATCCTTTCTTCCAACATCACAAATCTTGGTCAATGTTTGGCTCAGAATCTTGTTGAAAGCCTCAGTAGTTCCATTCGCCTGAGGGTGATAGGGTGTAGTCTTATGGTGTGCAACCATAAACTCATCTAACAGAATCTTGATTGTCTCATTCAAAAAATGTGTGCCCCTATCACTTGTCAAACTTAAAGGACATCCATACCTTGTAAGAACATTCTCCCATAGAAACCTAGCTAATGCAGTTGTTGTAAAGTCCTTGGTAGGCACCTTTCTACCCATCTTTTAAGATAATCTATGCAAGTAATGATATATAGCGATCCAGTCCTACGTGCGGCTGGAAAAATAGGTCCTACAAAGTCAATAGCCCATTTCTCAAAGGGTTTTGCACTTATAATTGGTCGCAAAGGCATCTCATCCCTCTTTCCTAGTCTACCTAGACACTGACAATGGTCACATGCCTTGCAATAATATTTACAATCCTTATACAATGTTTCCCACCATAAACCAGCAAGTAAGATCTTTTGCACAAGTAGCATCACCTGCATAGTGGCCACCTGCAATACCACCATGTGCTTCCTCCATTATATCCTTGTGCTCATGCTCTAATACATAACGGCGTAACACTTCATCCTGTCGAACTTGTATAGGTCACCACTGATCAACATGAATGGTGCCACGCGTATAGCAAGTTGTTTCTTTTCCAAATCCTTCATCCCTGTTGGTGCAATACCAGTCCTTAAAAAGACAACAATGTCCTCTAATTTTGATGGCACGCATTGTAACCTATACAACTGGGCATCCGACATTGTCTCTTCAATTGTCTGTGCTTCTTCACCTGATTGAATTCTAGACAAGTGGTCTAGTCCAAAATTACTTTTCCCTGGTTTCACCACAACTGTAAAGTCAAACTCTTGGAATAAGAGTACCCATATACATATGTGCCCCTGCAAGACGGGATTTTTTACCAGGTAATTCAAATCCATGTCGTTTGTATATAATACAAACGGTGTTGCTAATAAATCTTTATCGAAACTTGTGTAATGCATAAATCATTGACAAAGATTCGCGCTTTGTTGTTGTATAATTTTGTTCAGCAAGAGTCAGCTTCCTACTAGCAAAACAAATCAGATGATCTATAATACCCTCTTCAGTTGAGCCAACACTACACCAATGGCCATGTTAGAAGCATCCACATGTACATGAAATGGTTTTTCCCATGAGGGAAAACATAGAATGGGAATGGTAGTAAGTTTCTCCTTCAATGTCTCAAACACGCATTGTTGTGGTTCTCCCCAATAAAACGTACATTTTCCCTTCAGTAACTCTTCCAAGGGTGCGACAACCTTGGCATATCCTTGTATGAATTTTCTGTAATACCCTAAAAGACCCAAAAATCCATGCACCCCACTTTGACTGGTAGGTGCTTCCAGGCCTAGAATAAGCTGCAGACTTTATTTGGATCAACCAAAGATACCTCCTTGTAGATTATGTGTCCTAATAGTATTCTAAAAGGTGTAGCAAAGATGCACTTCTTGATGTTCAAGGAAATACTTAAGCGTATGCGCATCGTTCAAACATTAGCAGATTGTCACAATGGTCCTTCACGGCCCATATCATGGCCCAATCATCCAGTGCATAAATTTATAAGAAGTTATGAATGAATTCATTAAATTCCTAAAAAACTATCCGCAAGAATACAAACAGTCGCATTCTTCAATCCAAAAGACATCACAATATAAGAAAAACTACCGCATTCGGTAGTAAAGGTTGTCTTTTCTTGATCTTCTTTAGCAATCCTAACCTAATGATACCCTGAGAATCCATCTGTGAATGAATATATTTCACACCCTACAACTCCTTCAAGTATTTCCTCGATGAAACGACGTAGGAAAGGGATCGAGTGACACATGCAGCATTCGTGAGTCTCTGTAATCTACACAGATTCGTATCCTACCATCCTTTTATGCTTATCACCATAGGACTAACCCATTCAGACTCATCCAAGGGTCGTATGATTCCAAATTCCAACATTTTATTAATTTCTTCCTTCACCTTTTCACACAAATTGGGATTCATCCTGTAAGGTCACTTTCTAATTGGGCACGCACCTTCTTTAAGCTTTATATTCATCTCCCCAAGTGATTTATGCATACCTTTAAGTTCATGATACCCTCGAGGGAATAAGTCCTGATAATCCCTTAATAACTCAATGATTTTTGCAATCTCTGAGTCTAACCAATAATCCCCAATAATGGCCTCCTCAGGTTTAGTCTTCGTTCCAATGTTGACCTTCTTTGTCTTCATCGGTTCATGATATATGCACGTATCCTTATCTGAACTGTCTAATACTTCGCGCACTCCCTGTGAATATTCAATGTCCAAGTTTTCAACTTCCTTGTCATCAACGATATAAACCATCTTTCCCTTTTCTTTCTCAAGGAAAGCACGTTCAAGTAATAGAGAGTCCTCTTTCTCTTCTTTAAAATGTGCTCCTGACTCTGTCTCACTAAATAACTCCTGAATCAACTCTTATGCTTTTGCACTATCCCCCATAGTTAATCATTGGACAACCTTCAATGCCTTGTCCACTAGTGGTTTGGTTGAGAAGTAGTCAAAAGTTTGGATCATCCCTACAATCAAATCCTGCCAATTTCCAGTCTCTCTATGTAGTTCGGCATATACATACGAAGCACGTGCACATCCCTGTAGATTGGAATATAATTTATGTACCCAGTGAAGGTGGTAATACTTCCTGACCTATCATCCAAATTCTCTCACATTTCTAGATATGGTGCTAAACAGGTTGATCACCTTTGTATGTGAAGATCTGTGTAGGTACAATTCTCCTTAAAATCTGGTAGATAAGGTGATTCCAATCTCTTCCCATTATAGAATATTATCCTTATGAACCACCCACCCAGCAGCATTTACTGTCCTGCGTAAGGTATATGCTAACATATCTCTCCTCCTAACTTGATCTCGACCACTTTTCCTCCATTTTCGTAGAAAAACATGAAGATCTTATGTTCCAATATACCAAGGTCACGAGCCACCTATCCTTCTGACAGAGCGAGTTCCTTTCTTCCATGCGATAGTGCACATGACTTCTCATCCGACTAGCTCGTATGTACCATGATCCCAATTATCACAAGCAATACTTGTAGTATCACTCAGAGACTAAGAATATTCCCACTGCATAATTCCTTCCTTGGATGGCTCATTGACCTTTGGGTCCCAAACAACACGTACATAGATTTTGTTCAAATCCTCCTCACTTAGAGGCTCAACATAAGGTGTGGACTTTTCATCATTAACAATATTACAACCCTTTCTTCCTTGTTCTCAAAACTGATATACCACTTGTTGAATCTCAAATTAGCATTGTTTTCATAACACCGGGAGTGCCCAAGAAAAGCTAGAAAGTTGTCTACTGCGAGTGCTAACACTTCAAAATCCCTGTGAATTTGGCCCTTGTATTGATATTGATCGTCTTTCAAAACCCCTATGGGAGTAGCCTTAGTCCTATTTTCCATAAACAACACATTAGATGAGGGATGCAATGGGGTCTCCCCATTTGTACCCATACATCCAATGTAAGTACATTCACTTCTGCACTTGTATCAATCAAGATGTTGCTAAACAACCAACCATCCACAACAGCATTAAAAGTGATCTCCTTGTCATAATCAATACTATCAGGAGGGATATTTACATGGAGTATCTACCATTCGATCTCGATTCTTACACACGAGTATTCCCCTTCAACCAATTCCCTAGTAAAGGAATAATATTCTCCTAGCGTAGCATTCTGCATACTTCCCGATGTCATCAATATCAGAGGGGACCTTTTCTTCCTCTTTTCGTTGCTCCATCTTTCTTGATTGCTCCTTTAAACATTGTATCTCCCCTTGAAGATTCCTAAGGACCTCCATAGTCTCTTGATAAACCTCCTTCGATGAGCAGGATCTGGGTACCTTGCATGCAAAACCTCCTCCTTAGTGATTTTCGGCTTCTAGTTCAATGCCTCCCTTGCACACGTGACTTTGGATCGCGTAGTGATTTTTACTATTAAATCCTCGAGTTCCGGTGCTATTTTTGGCATCCACCGATATTTTACCACACGCTAGATTCTAACCATCCCTATGCCTTTTTTCTCTTTCTTGTCTGCTTACTTAGATGCTCATACAATTAAGACACTCCTCATAACTATGTCCCTTTCAAAAAATGAATAATAAATATTCTGTGGGCATTCACACCTATATTGGTCAGGTGATCTGCATGTATAACATGTTCCATGAGGGAACTCACATCTTCCTCTACCTTGGTCTCATCCTCCATATCCGCCTCGATACCCCCATCCTCTTCCATGACCTCCTTCAAATCACCCATCATTCCTGTCATAGTAGCGTTTGATTATAATCCCGATCCTGGTGCTTGTTCTTTCCCTTAGAATTATCAGCCACACTTGTCTATCGAACCCCAATATCTATAGCATCATGGATCGACCAATCAATCTACAGTCTTTAGTATCATGGGTCGTGGACCGAATTTTTTTTTGCAATAACAAGACACATTCTTCCTGATCAGGCATTGCAACAAGGGATAATGACTAGCATCATGATTCAAATGATAGATCTCACGGTTTAACAAAGAATGAACGTACATAAGCTGCGAGGACAACTATCCTTGGTGTGACTGTCGACACTAAAATTTTCCTCCATAATTTCTATTTCATTAATGTATGTATTAGGAATAGAATGTTGTTAAGTGTAATTAGTAGTAGCGTCAGATAGAAGATAGCATGCGCACTGTGAGACGACACCGCAAATAATGTGGAGTACGGTAATGATCAAAGTACAATAGGAATGTTGTAAAAGTAAATATTTGTCGTAAGTGGTCCGGTAATGTTAAAATGTCAAAGTTTGGGTAATTAGAGAAGTAGGGTCTACATGATTAGGAATTAGAAATATTATATTAGTAATAAGGACAAGGAGTGAGGTCATAAATATTTTGTGTATTTTATTTGTAAAAAAGTCTAAAAATGTGGAACCCATGTAAAATGATAAGGTTTATCTTATCTTAAGAGATAAGCTTACATGTACAGATAAGAGTTAAGGTATGGAATATGATTCGTCGAGTGGATTTCTTATCCTATCTTAGAGATAAGATGGATAAGCTTGTAAGTTCTATAAATAGAGAGGCCACCCCCCTCATTTAGCATAGAAAGAAGTAGTGAGAAATATTGTAGGAAGTGTGCAAAGGAAGCCATCAGTTAAAGGTGTGTTGAAGAAGCCATCGAGAGGTGTAATTGTAAAGTTTCTCCCATAGTCTTGTTGAAGTACCTCATGGGTGAGATTGTAACAATTTCATGTTAATATTATAATTTACTTTGATATTTCAGATTTGTCATCATTCAGTCTTATCATAGTCGATGGTATTTTTGTGTTATGTTGTTGTTTTGTTTCAGTTACATCCACCAAACTAAAGGCTGTGCATTAGTAAATAATCATAGCACGAGGAGTTCCCGGTGAAGAATTATCATAGTGCCGGATTGGTGATGACATTTTGGTTCCGTTGCCGGGACCATTCCTCGTTGGTGGATTTTCTGGAGAGATATTCCCACTTAGTCAAAAATCAATTGGAGGGTAACCTTGTTTTTACTGTGCATAGTAGTTACCATGGTAAACTCATTTTACCGTGAATAGTAGTTACCATGACAAAGTCATTTTTGCTGGAATAGTATTTATCACAGTAAAGTCACTTTTTACCGTGAATAATATTTACCGCAGTAACTTCACTTTTTACCGTGAATAGTATTTACCGCAGTAATTTCACTTTTTACCGTGAATAGTGTTTACCACAGTAAAGTCAGTTTTACATGATAAGTCAAGTTTTACCATAGTTACTGAAGTGGTCATTTCTATTTTCTTTGTAGAAAGGTGTAAAGTCACTTTCTATTACGGTGATTCCAATTATTTGAGCACATAAGTCTTGTTGATTGTAATTGTGGGTTGGTATTTCATGGTGGTTACTTTTGAAAATGGGAAAGATTCCTGTTTTTCAGCTCAATCTAATGAAGATGCTTCTTCTTTCATTCAAGAGTTTAAACGATCTTGTATTTGTAATGGCCTCATAAGAAGGGAACAATGGACTGAATTTTTTCCTACCTTTTTGGATGGTTCAGCACTTAGGTGGTTTGAAACACTAGGTGATAATGTGAAAAATTCATGGGATTTATTAACTGAAAGTTTTCTTGAAGAATTTGGTGAACAACAGAGATATGCAGATCTCATGATCGATATCACAAAGCTAACCCAAGGAGAGAAGGAGAAGATAAGGGATTATCATGCTCGTGTTCTAGAGCTAAGGAGGAAGCTCGATGCCCAGATCCGGAAGGAAGGATTAGCGGATGGGTTGATGAACGGCGTGGATAATCTCCTATGTAAGCACTTCATTCTTGGGATGAAGCCAGAGATCAGACAACGAGTGAAGTATGACCGCCAAACTACCATTGAACAAACAAAGGAGATTGCAAGAAGGCAAGAAGAAATCATGGAAGAGGAGCCCAAAGAAATTGTTGCTAAAGTAGAGCATACACTAAAGCACCTTTGGTCAAAAATCCACAACCACTCCCGGTGAGCACAAATATTTCTCCTAGTACATCTCCGAGTATGAAGATCCTGCTCAAAAAGATGGGTCGATTAACTATTAATCTTCTTTAAGGAAAGGAATTTAGTTCTCGGGAGGAGATAGAGGTCCAAAAAGAAATATTTCGAAGTTGTTTGTTATGGTTGTTATAAAAAGGGTCATTATAAGTATAATTGTCAGGATAGAGCTTCTACATCAGTACAAGAGATAATGATAAAGGAAAAGCACTGTGAATTCTCTTGATGTAGTAGATAAGAGTAGAAATAATGAAGTAGATGTGTTTGTAACAAAAAAGAAAGAAAGAAAAGATAATCAAGATGGAACTGATCTAAGAAGATGAAAGGAGAAACTAGTAAGAAAGATAGGAGAAGAAAGTTGGGTGTGCGGGATTTTACGATTTCACGGGGGCAAGGACCATACTCCATCTTGGAAGATCTGTCCAAAAGGCACTGCGAAATATTACATATGGTCAACTCTTGGCTATGTCTTCGAGAAGAGGCTGGAGTTGCAAGGTGGACTCAATGCTCGAAGAAGGAAGGAGGTTGAGGTCCCCTGTTTTGGAGGAGGAGGCGGATCCTATGCTCCACAAGTGAGGTATTATGTAATGGTAT
This sequence comes from Taxus wallichiana var. yunnanensis, assembly GCA_018340775.1. Taxonomy (NCBI): domain Eukaryota; kingdom Viridiplantae; phylum Streptophyta; class Pinopsida; order Cupressales; family Taxaceae; genus Taxus; species Taxus wallichiana. The sequence goes on along the minus strand of CM031241.1, from coordinate 317,012,368 downwards.
TTCAATTCATGATGTCTTAGTTGATGGAGGTGCTGCGATTAATGTAATGACCAAGTCTGTAATGAATATGTTGGGTTTAAAAATTGATCGCCCTTCAACACTTATGTTAAGGTCATTAAATAAGGAAAAACTAAACCGAGAAGGTGTAGTTTCAAATGTGGCAATATCATTATGGGTGTTGTATGTGTGGTAGACTTTCGGGTGATGAAAAATGTACATGCTGTTGCGTACCCAATGTTCTTTGGGAAGACCATGGCTAAGGAGAGTTCATGCAAGAAACTCTTTGGAATGAAGGTTTCATGACACTTGGACGTGGTAGAGAGAGGGTGAAGATAAATGTGATCCCTCGGCATCATAAAGTAGAAACTGTGGATTCAAGTGATGAAATGGCCCGATGATTGGACATCCTCTCGATTACTCTAGTACTAGTGAAGTGGACCTTTGAAGATGAAGAAAGTGAGGTTGATGTTTGATCATGGATATCCTTCCAGTCACACCGACTCATGACCCCATAAAATTATCTCGAAGAAGAAGTTGATGATCGTCTCCAACAAATAAAGATTGGTGATCTTTATGATGGAGAGTGAGAAGGAATCCTACCTCCGACTCTTTCGAAGGTACATACATCTATTCACTTTTGATTACAAGGAACTCCGTCAAGTAAGTTGGGTAGAACATTCTATTGAGTAGTAGATGGTGCTAAGCCCATAAAGTAAATGCCATATAGAATGAATCCTAATTTTTCCAAGCTGTAAAAGAAGAAATAGATAAGTTGCTTGATGCGGGATTCATATTTCTTGTGGAAGAATTCAGAATGGGTTTCTCCCATTGTGATCTCAATAAAAAAGAATGGGAAGCTACGCATTTGTGTTGATTACAGAAGCTCAATAAGGCAACAAAGAAGGATCATTACCCTCTTCCATTTTCAGATCAGATCTTGGGCGAAGTAGGCTGGCCGGGAGTGCTTTATAGTTTCTTGATGGATATAGCGGCTACAACCAAGTTCGTATAGCAGAGAAAGATCAGCTGAAGACCACGTTCACCACTCCTTGGGGAACGTTTGCTTATAGAGTTATGCCTTTTGGGTTGTGTAATGCTCCAGCAACATTCCAGCGTTTGATGAATAGGGTGTTCGAACCCTACATTGGGACCTTCATCAGAGTATTTCTGGATGATTTTTGCATCTATGGGAGCAAGTTGGACCACCTGCACCAAATGGAGACAGACATTTCAAAGGTTAGATGAAGCACAAGCCTCACTAAACCCTACAAAGTGTGTCTTTGGATGTTCTAAAGGCGTTTTGTTAGGGCATGTATCCAGAGATGGTATTGAGTACTTGATCGATAAAGTTTCAAAAATTAAAGATTTACCATTTCCTATGAATAGAAGTAAGTTGAGATCATTTTTAGGCCATGTGGGTTACTATAGAAGGTTCATCAAGAATTTCTCAAAGATTGCCTGACCACTAACTTGAGTTCTTGAAGAAGGATGTTACTTATGAACCGAGGAAATAAGGCGCATGAAGCTTTTGGACAATGAAGGAAGCCCTAGTGTTTTCACTGTTTTGAAGAATCCAAAATGGAGCAAGCCATTCATTGTGTACACTTGATGCCTCGGATGCAAAGCACTAGGAAGTACTTTAAGCCAAAAGGATGAAAATAGGAATGAACATCCAATTTACTTTGGGAGCAGACAAATGAGCAACAGTCTTTGAGGTAAATTATCATGAATCGAAAAAGAGGCTCTAGCTATCATTTTTCTTTGTAAAGAAGTTTAGAAATTACTTGCTAGGGCAAAAATTTTGGTTAGAATGAGATCATCGTGCTCTAAAATATATTGTAAATAAGCCTAACCCATCAAGGAGGATAGCAAGATGGATAATTTTGCTACAAGAATTTGAATTTGATATTATAGATAGGCGGGAAAGAAGCATGTCAATGCAGATGCACTCTCTCGAGCCTATGATGGTTTAGGATCATCTTGTGATGATGATGATTTCCCGATGCGGCATTGTTATCCTTGACACAATCCCTAGTGAATACATAGATATTTGGAATTATTTGAATGAATTCAAGTTTCCTGATGGTGCCAATGCAAAGACTAAGGGAAGGATTACTCAAGCCGGTCGTCCATATTCTATTCTACGCATGGAGTATTATTTGAATAGGACACGATGGACAAGTACAAGAGGGCGATTGGACGTGATTAAGGGAAGGAGCTGCTAGAAGAATTCCACAATGGTACATGTGGAGGGCACTTCTCGGACAACTTACGTTGAAGAAGGATCTTGGATGCAGGTTATCACTGGCCCACTCTTTTTAAATATTGTTATAATTATTGTAAGACATGTGATATTTGTCAAACACATGGTAACCATAAGACTTCATCAGCTCCATTATGCCCTATTCTTCCACTTGGTCCCTTTGAAAAGTGGGGAATAGACATTGTAGGTCCACTTCCAACTACCTCACGCCAAAATAAGTATATTGTAGTTGCCATAGATTATTTGACCAAGTGGGTTGAAGCTAGGCCATTGAAAACAGCTTCCATGGATGAAGTGGCAAGGTTCATATATGAACGCATTGTCACCAGATTTGGTTGTCCATTAGAAATTGTAACAGATCAAGGAAGCCACTTCATTAATGAGGTGGTAGAAGCCCTAGTCAATAAGTTTTCTATTAAGCATAGGAAGGCAACAACATACAAACCAAGCACAAATGGACAGGTGGAACGAACAAATTTTGTGTTGTGTCAAATTCTAGCAAAGATGCGGCCTTTGTGCAGTACATAAATGGGATAAGAGGATTCATGCAGCATTGTGGGCATATAGGGCAACATCAAAGTCAGCAACAAGATACTCTCCATTTCAGTTGGCCTATGGCATTGATCCAGTTCTTCCTATTGAGTTTGATATTCCCACTGTGAGAGTTATGAAAAATGAAAGGATGGATGAAAGTGATTCAGTAAAAGAAAGGTTGGTACATCTTCATTTGCTAGAGGAAATGAGGGAAATAGCAAAGGATACAAGCCATAAGAAGAAAATGAAGCAGAAGGAATACTTTGATCAAAAGATCCTTTGGTCTCCATTTCAGGTGAATGACTTGGTTCTAGTATATGATTCCAGATATAAAAAAAAAGAAGACAGAGAAATTTCTTCCAAAATGGATGGGGCCCTACAAAATAGCAGCTGTGCATGAAAATGGTACGTACCGACTGGAGGAATTGGATGGCACTCCCATTACGAAATGGGTCAACCACGACAAGTTGAAGATTTTCCACGCACCAGAAGAGTCTACTCCGAGGACGGAGTAGAAGCTAGGAAGGGGGAAGATGTCGACACTAAAATTTTCCTCCATAATTTCTATTTCATTAATGTATGTATTAGGAATAGAATGTTGTTAAGTGTAATTAGTAGTAGCGTCCGATAGAAGATAACGGCGCTGCCAGTACGACGCCGCAAATAATGTGGAGTACGGTATCATCAAAGTACAATAGGAATGTTGTAAAAAGTAAATATTTGTCGTAAGTGGTCCGGTAATGTTAAAATGTCAAAGTTTGGGTAATTAGAGAAGTAGGGTCTACATGATTAGGAATTAGAAATATTATATTAGTAATAAGGACAAGGAGTGAGGTCATAAATATTTTGTGTATTTTATTTGTAAAAAGTCTAAAAATGTGGAACCCATGTAAAATGATAAGGTTTATCTTATCTTAAGAGATAAGCTTACATGTACAGATAAGAGTTAAGGTATGGAATATGATTCGTCAGAGTGGATTTCTTATCCTATCTTAGAGATAAGATGGATAAGCCTGTAAGTTCTATAAATAGAGAGGCCACCCCCCTCATTTAGCATAGAAAGAAGTAGTGAGAAATATTGTAGGAAGTGTGCAAAGGAAGCCATCGAGAGGTGTAATTGTAAAGTTTCTCCCATAGTCTTGTTGAAGTACCTCATGGGTGAGATTGTAACAATTTCATGTTAATATTATAATTTACTTTGATATTTCAGATTTGTCATCATTCCGTCTTATCATAGTCGATGGTATTTTTGTGTTATGTTGTTGTTTTGTTTCCAGATTACATCCACCAAACTAAAGGCTGTGCATTAGTAAATAATCATAGCACGAGGAGTTCGGTGAAGAATTATCATAGTGTCTTAGGATTGGTGATGACAGACCCTCTACTTCAATATCTATACACCAAATGCATGAGTTGAATTTGCTAATAATTTCTCTAATCGCTTCGCCATAGCTTCTATTTGGGCCTCTAAGAATAGACTAACTCTAGTGTCAATTCTCCCAATCGCCTCACCCACAAAGCTACTTCCAATGCTTCGCATGGGTCAAGTATACGTCTTATGTGACAACACCCTCCTAAATGGGGTAATCAACCCTCCAACAAAACATTATGCATGTTGAATTAAATGTATATCATAAGAGAGTTTCGATAGGAGTGTCTTAAAGCGGGCATCATACTCACGTACACTCTCAGTAGTGCTTACTTAATATCCTTGAGTGTGCTTATACTCTTCTACTCAAATTCTAGGATATGGAATTCTTTCAAGAAAGCATCCTTTAATGTTGCATAATCAACACAGGTTTGATTAGGATCAAACTTCCTATACCAGATGTGTGCGCGCGCTGTAATGTAGTAGCAAATTGACTTGCCTTACACTCAAAAGTCATGATACCTTTCATGCACCACAAGATTTCACACATATGCACATGTTCAACAGCATCTTCGATACCTCTATACTCCAAGAGACAAAGAGACATCTCCATATAAATATTTTGAGGTTGTTATGGGCCTTATCCACCCGATCTAGAACCTCCTGTATTTCCTCTACCTCCTAAACCACCGAGATCCAGCGAGAATTAAAGCCACTTATACCTCCCGATCCCCCACCTAAACTTGGAATAGGGCCTGTAGATGTACTTCCCTGTGTCCCAACAATAGTACTATATTGAACCCTTATGATCTGTGAAGTAGTTCCACTTCCAAAGGTGAATCCAACATTCTAAGTGCTCATATTCTATGTAGATGATGCACCTGAAAATATACCCCCAAATAATAATGAAGTTGTATGTCCTGCCATCGATGTACTCGCTTTCTGACTTACTCCCACTCTCTTACCTCCTAAATGAAAGTGTTGTCCACCTATTGTACTAGATACTGGAAAACCAAACGTAAGGGCTAGGTCATCAGGTTGGTTTGGATGCGTGCCCACGGCCTAGGTCATTTCTACTGGCGTGCTTCCTTGTGAGGCCGAGGAGGGTTCTCTATCATTCTTTCCCATATGAGGGAGTTCTTTATGCTCTAGCTCCACATCTTCTTAGTGAGCTTCAAATCCTCCATGAGCCATCTCTCTCCACAACGCCATATGTTTTGCAATGTCACGTTGCTTCTCTATCTCCCTCTCACACACCTCATCATACTTCAACCACCTTTCTTCCCTCTCGCCTTGTTGTTCGCTGTGAGTTTGTCATCTTTCACCGAGTCCCTGCCTCGCCCGTGTGTGGTGGGTTTTAGTTAGCCATAGGTTTATCTTCCAAGTTCAATGTTACCATCAAGATCTTGATTTCCAGCGGAATACCTTACAAATATGTGCCTTTAGGATACCGTAAAAACTGGAACTTAGCTACCTCTGGGCACAAATACGTCGATATTGAATACTCTAGAATATAGCTATTTAGAACACCCAGAAACCACGTATCCACCACACGAGCCCAAATCAGATTAACATTATAAAGAACTTGAAATTCCTCTTGTGTCCAAACAAGTATGTGATATCTCCAATTCCGTTTAGACACGTATGTAGTAATCCACTTGAACAGCTCTATTGGAAAGATAACAAAGAATCTCTCATACAAATTATGCTCTACCCAAGTGCGTGCATTAAATGCGGATCGATCTGCTAAACCTTCATGCATATTCTTCCTCCGGATCGTGTATCCATTCTTCAACGCTTTCTAGAGTTAACCGATACGTCTTCATCATGAACCATCCGAAACAATCGAAAAGAGGTCCCAACAACGGAACCATCCTAGAACTCACAGATACACCTTAAACACGTTGGCACATCACTCAAGATAGACTCGAGCGCTCACCCAAAGTGCATAAAGGTACTAAGTCCCTCTTTAGGGTTGTTATAGCAGGATGGTGGCATGATGAGTAGCACAAGTATATTTCTATAACTTATTCGATTATTACCCAATGCATACGAGCGAGATCCGGGTAGAGTAAGCCTTAAGAAATAATCATGATTAAATCTAGAACATGTAATATTCAATTATACAAAATAACACAACGATTCGAGATAATATCTTCCATCTATTAATCAACACATATTATAGAAGCTCTTACAATATTGACAATCTATGTTATAACGCGCGCATGGATCGATATAGTAATCCACATGCACGTATCCGAATACTAAGGATCTCTATCAAGACTAAGACTAAGACTGGACTTAGACTCGAGAATAGACTCTCTTCCTATGCGAGTCCATCACATTTATATAGGGTGGGGACCTTCCCTTCACTGCTTGATCTATTCAAAAAATAGCCGCATGCTAATAATAGCCACTTGTACTGTTTACAATCATAGTCCGACATGAAAGTGTGCTATTTATAGATCTCTTACTGACTAATCGAGGTGACCAATATATCTTTAGCTTTTCTCCATGCAAAGGTGCTTTGATCTGATCCTCTAATTATAGACCATGTGTGGCGCACAAGTCTTGGTGTTGTTTGTGTGATCTGCACGCCATCTCCCAAAAATAGACTTTACACGTGAAATCGGCTATGTCCTGAATGTTGATTCTGTCACTTCATGCACATTGCCTTTCTACCTTCCCATGCTCTTAATCCTGGCCTTCTCTTTTCGTGCAAACTTCAAATGTGAGTTCTACTAAGTATTTCCTCTTTTCAACAGAGTGATAGGTTTAAAGTACCATATTAGGAGATGTAGCTTTTACTATATGATGGTGTAGGCTCATGGAATCCCATTACATGTTTGAGACATTGATGAGACTTTGATATATTTATAGTGATGTTGATTTTGTATGGATAGGCTCATAGAAGCTCTTTTGATTCTATATGGATTATATGATCATTTGTACACAAGATTCTATTTATGATGATGATGATGATGATGTGTATTTGTTTCTTGATTTCTCTTGATATCTATATGTGTTGGGTATATGTTTCATGATTTTTATTATGATTTGGAAAAAAATGTGACCATGTTTAAATTCTAAAATGTAACCAAAATAATAACGAAGTAAAAGGTGGAAAGAACACCCCACTGAGTTTCTTAGTGCATATTAGGGGTCTTGATAGCATTTTCACTTGTAGCCTTTCAAAATGTTAAATAAGATTATCATTGGACAGTTTATGTTAATTGATTTTGAAAAAAGCATTTTGTGACAACAATAGGAACAAAAGAAACGTATGGATGTATGCCTTTATAGGGGAGGAAGGTTCTCCTTTTTGACGGGTTTATAAGGAATCGTGTGTGTGTGTGTGTAGATATAAGTATCCATCCTTAGAGGGTATGGTCTACGTTTTGGATTGAATTGAATGGATGTCCTTCATGGGATTAGTCCATGATTTTTTAGGTAGCCTTCCTTTGAGGGATTAGTCTACTTTTATTTTTATTTTTGACAATATAACATTTGAATACTGATCTATCTCCTTTTTTAAATTTTTAGTAATTAACATCCATATGTGTATACTTTACTTTTCTTGTGCTAAGGGCAAGACCCTAATAAACCATTTGTTGAGGAGGGGATGATTTTATAGGAAACCTATATCCATATGCCCCATGTAACAATGATAAAAATAAATGATGGAATGGATTCTGAGCTTGTGTAACAAAAGGGGAATGTTTGAAAAAAATTGTCATAATAATCAATCATTTAATAGTAGAAAGGCCGCAAGTGCAAAGCATTTAAAGGTTTTGCCTCAGGTTCCCCTTCAAGAGAAGTGAGACGATTTGCTCCTCACCCATACTAATGAGTGATAATATTTGGACTAATCTAGTTGGGGGAAAACTTTCCATGTTTACTCTTCTCTAATGTAGTTACATTTTGATTTTATTTAAGCAAAAGGTCAATGATTTTCAAATAGTGCTCCTTGATATGTTTTTCGTATGCTCTACTAATGCATTGTTGATAAGCCAGGTGATGTTCAAGAGTTGTTAAATTTTTTTCATCTAATAACTCAAGTTGTGCTAGGTGATTTTGGTGATACTCTTCATCGGGAATGAATTCTTTTAGAGCTATGCGGAGTGATGGAATTTGAATTTCTAGGGGTACGATGGATTCATATCCATAAACGAGTGAGTAGGGCATGGCGCTAGTAGGTGTACGGATACTAGTCCAATAAGCCCACTGGATCGAATGGGATTTGAGTATACCAATCCCTTCTGTGTCATTTACGGTTTTCATAAGGATTTTGTTTAGTGTTTTGTTGGAAGCTTCAACCTATCCATTTTTGGGGGTGATGAGAATCTTAGTTTAATGTTGAATGTATTAGAGATCTTATTAACCTCCTTGTTTTTGAAGGACTTTTTGTTATCTGTGACAAGATTGTGTGGGATACCAAAACGATAAATGATATTTTGATATATGAAATTAATGATAGGCCCGAGACTTTTTCGAGGTCAAAGAAATAGCTTTAACCCATTTCTTGAAGTATTCGATTGTGGTGATAATTGAATGATGTTGTTGAGATGATTTTTGATTGGTTGCACCAATGAGGTCCAATCCCCATTGAGAGAAAGGCCAATAGTCCTGAAAAGGTTGTAATGCTTGACTGGGAATGTGGATGAGATCATAATGGAGCTGACACTTGACGCACTTCTTTACGTACATACAATGACGATCCTTGGTGATTGTAGTCCAAGAGTACCCTAGCCATATTATACGTTTGGCAATAGCATTTCCACTAAAATAAGCACCACAAATACTGTCATGGAATTCTTCAACTGATTTAATTGATTCATGTGACTTAAGACAATGTAAAATTATACCATCAAAGCTACGTTTATAAAGGATCGTACGTCGGAAAAGTGACAAGCGAGCGTGGGAATCAACAAGTGACTCTTCCGCGTACCCGACCTCCCGAGGTCATGCCGAGACAGCCGGTGGGGATGGAATGCAGATAGTATACGGATAGACTAGTTAGGCAATCTAATATCTTCGACGCGCACTAATGGAATCTGCGAATCTAAGGCAAAGAAGGCCCTTCTAACCTGGACCAGTGTGATAGATCGATCAGCCAGGATGACTACTCGAAGGCTCCAATCAATATCGAGCTCTGGCATGATTCGATCTATGGGTTGTGGGATGCGTGGAAAATGACCCGGGATGGTTTCGTGTATTTCTCCTGATAGGGTCATATGGCGAATATAGTCAACTCTATGGACGATTCTCTGGCCTAGTCCAAAATTCTCTAGCTTCGTTAGCTGTTGTGTCTAGTAGGGATAACTGTTGAATGATGATAGGTGGAATCGGAGTAGACTGAAATACTAACTTACGTAGGCCAGTGTCTATGTCTAATTCTCTTATGGATACGTTAGGCTGCGGGATTTGTGGATCACAACCATAAACTCTCGGTTGTTGTGGACCCGCTATGGTCATACGCGAGATCGAGACTCTAATCCCTAATATCCAATAGTCATATGCCTTCTCAGCCTCTATGTTTAAAATTAACAATTGTGCGATCTTCTCAGAATACCTCACAGGTGTTCTAGCAACTTGAATTCTTAAGCTTGTATCTATGTCTCGTGAGGGTATCTCCTGTGTCTGTCTGTGGAACTAAAGGATCACACCGAATATTTGTTCTCTTTCGAGTCCTTCTACTATCATGCGGATGTTTTCTAGGATAACCTGTAATTTGGCTGATTTGACCAAAATGTATGTGCTTGGTCGTCTTCTATATTTAATCCTCTCAACTGTGTCCGACTGTTGGAAGTGCATTGTTGTTTGGAAGACTTGTATCCTAAGGTTTTGATCAATGTCAATTATTGCTGCTATGAGATTGGGTGAGGTATGATCGGCTCGAAAATATATTCTCTGGGCTCCTAGGTCCCGTAATTGTCATGCAAAAGCGAAGAAACGAAACAAACTACAATAAAGTAAAATCTAAGTACACTTCTAGCATATATAATTTCTTCTTTTTTTTGTATTTTTCGGCAATTTATAAGAAAGCAAGCTGACTATTTAAAATATTTAGAATTGACAACTAAACTAATAACGTAAAAAAACAAAATAGCGAGTGTAGCTATTTGTGCGTGCAATTTTGTATATCTATTCTAAACAACGAAATAACTAACCTATCATGAAGATTCTCGATCCTACCTCAGAAGTGAGGAATGAATCATAGTTTCTCAGAAACTATCAATCCCCACAACCTCCCTGGCAATATCGAGAATGGAAATAACTGAAATAAAGTGATTAACTACTTTATTTGATAAGTTCTAACTAAAACTTTGAAAGATGGAACCTGGATTTCGCAGAACAGTGGCGAATCCGACGGTGTGTGTGTTCTTGTCCCCTCAGTATGATCTCTTCGTTCTTTGTGCTCACGTGAATCCAGAAAAGTGTGGAATGCTTGCATCAACAGGAATAGATATTTGGATCAATGGACAGCCTTCAGAATGCAGACAGAATAGAATGCGGATAGGAGAGGGATAGCGCAAGAGTACAGAGCTTGGCCTATGCAATTCCTAGCGGGGTCTACTGCAAATCATGCAACAAAAGCGTCCAGAACCTGAAACTAGTCTGTATGAAGAGCAAAACCTGCAACTTTAATGGCTGCCTAGACTATTCTACTCCAAAACAATAATCTTGTTTGCCAAGTTGGATCGTGGCTTACCAACAGCAACACAAAGCTAAAACAAACCTGCAATAAACTATGCTACCAATCCTAAGCAAACTAAAAGGACCACAGCACTGAAAACATGAAAGTTGGAGTGAAAATGGTGGCCCAAATAATGTTTGCACTTGCACAAGTTGGATATGTGGCTTACCAGCTGCAACACAATACTAACCAAAGCACTCAATGAGAAAACTAAGAATCCTAAGCCAAGGAAAACTAAAACTGCTGTAACAAGAAATTTAAAAGTAAACTTTGGAGCAAAATTCAGAGGCCATTTGCATGTGCACAAACCATGCATTTATAAGAATCCAAACATCCAAAGATCAAACCCAAAATGAACTCTTAAACATTAAACAAAAGAAAAACACTATTCAGGGGACCAAAACATTAATGCATGCTCAAGTCGGCAAGAAAAGCTGGTGAGTCGTGATATTTCACGCGGGTCGTGCCAAAAGAGTGTTCGGAAAATGCGCACGGGACCGCCGCCTGCTCGGGCGGCGGATTCTGAGGACCGCCGCTTCAGTGGCGGCGGTTTCCATCAAGACCAAAAAGCCAAGAAAAGAGGGAAAAGGGAAAAACAAAGCACGCGGGGGCAAGGCGGGGTATGCGGGATGTTAACGCACATTTGAGGAGCTCTTTCGGATCCCGAACACCTTGCGAAGAGACTGTATCATCATTGGGGCACTTATTACACCGTTCGCGAAAGACAAGTACCTTACTGATTTTGGGTACGTATGGATACCTCCTATGATAATGAAGTGAGTGACAAGTTAAAGAAAAGAGTGTTTGGTACCTTGTAATAGTGCTGGGGTCTTTAAATTCTGCGAGGTAGTCAAATATTTGAGTGTACCATAGGTTTGATGAATTTGCATTGATGTTATGTATGGAAGGTATCTCATTTTTATGTGAAGGATGATCTAAGCCATGGATGACTACAAACATATTAGTTTTATCCTTTGATTTCTCTGTTTGAAAGGCATAAGGGATCCTAAGGAATCAATAGTGTCTGTGAACCTATTATAGGATCGTGGGATGGCTTGAATGGTATAAAAGTTGAACACGCTAAGGAGAAAATCAGCAACTTTATATTTTTGAAGTATTTCATTTTTACATTGGAATTCCCTTTTGACTTGGCTGATGACAAGTTACAAATCTCCATAGATTTCTAGGACTTGGACACCTAAGAGAATAACGGTTTGCAAACCCATGATTAAATCTTCATACTCTGCCATGTTATTAGTACACTCGAAATTGAGTTTGAATGATAATGGAATGGGAATGTTCTAAGGTGGTATGATGACAATGTCGGCTCCTCTACCTTCTTGGAATTTAGTGCCATCAAAGAAGAGGGTCATTTTGATAGGGACAAAATATGATGCGCAATCATCTAATTCATCAATGTTATTAATGGATTCATCGGGAAAGTATTCATGAGGTGGTTTATTATCTGGAAGAGGTGCTTCAATGAGTTGATCAACAATGGCTTGACCTTTAATGGAATTTTGTGGTATAATTTCCAAGTCAAATTCAATCATTAGCATGAGCCATCGGGTTATGCGATCATTATGATATGGTTTGGCATGCATGGCTTTAAGCGGGTTAAAACTAGTGACAACGTATGTTTTATGGTTTAAAAGATAGTGTCGTAACTTGGAGGTGGCAAAATATAATGCACAACATAGTTTTTAGCCTCTGTATAACATGTCTCGTATTTGTGAAGTGTACGACTAATGTAATATACGGATTTACTCACAACCTTGATTATCACGGTGGGAAATCATGGATCCTAGGGCATGCTCAAAAGTGGATATGTATAAGTAATATGGCTCCCCTTCGCATGGTGGAGTGAGGACAGGTGGTGACAAAAGATATTGTTTAATTTGATCAAAGCGTTTATTGTGATATGAGTCCTAATGGAATCAAAATCTTTGCAAAGCAAGTGATGAAAGGGTTGGAAATGATCATAGAGTTGTGATATAAAGCGTCAAATGGACTGCAATTTTCCTTGAAGGATACGTAGTTTCTTAAGATTAGTAGGTGGAGGAATTTTGATGATTGCCCTAAATTTTGCGGGGTTGAATTCAATTCCATGAATAGATATGATAAACCCCAAACGTTTTCCAGTAAGAACACCAAAAACACATTTTGTAGGATTGAGATGGAGGCAAAATTGAATAAGGCGGGTGAAGATCGATTCAAGGACTTTGAGATGGTTTTTTCGAGATTTAGACTTTCCAAGGAGGTCGTCAACGTAATCCTCAAAAATTTTATGGATAAGGTCATGGAAAATGTATGTCATGACATGTTGATACGTTGCCCCAACATTTTTAAGTCCAAAGGGCATGACACGATAAAAAAGGTTCCCCAAGGGGTGATAAAAGATGTTTTGTGTTGATCATCAGGTGCAATGATGATTTGATTATAACCAAAAAAACCATCCATGAGGGATAGCATTTATTGGTCAGTGGTTAAGTCGATGATATGATCTATGTTTGGAAGAGGAAAATCATCCTTTCGGGAAAGTGAGGTTGAGATCCCTAAAATCTATGCAAATGTGAATTTTTCCTGAGGCCTTAGTTATGGGGACAATGTTGGAGACCCATTACGAGATAATCAATAGGTATGATGAAATTTTCGGTTAAAATATGTTGTAATTCTTCTTTAACAAGGATATATATGTGGGGGTGCATCTTGCAGAGTTTTTGTTTGATAGATTCAACACCAGGATATGTGACTATGTTATGTACAACAATGTTGGGGTCAATCCTAGGCATGTCACTATATGACCAAGAGAAGGCTTGGTGATATTTTTTTAGAAATGCTGTGAAGTCATGTAATTCTTGTGGATCCAGACTTTGACCAACTTTGACTATATGGGGATCCTGCGAGGTTCCTAGATTAATATCGAGTGTGGATTCATTGAGAAGAGTGGATGTTTCGGATGGTAAGGATTTCTGAAGGGAAAAATCTTCATCTCTCATGTGGGAAAGGATATCTTTGTCATCCTAACACTCAAGGATATCTATTGTGGGTGAATCCTCTTCAATCATCTCTGATAGAACAAGAGGAAATGATTTCATGGAGTGTTCTGATTGATAAGTTAGTGGTCCCAAAGATATAGTGTTGATTAAAAAAATTGGGTGGGATAGGTATAATATCATATGTATCTGTGGGATCCTCAGGATTGGTAGATGATAACGGTTCTAGTTCAGAAGTAGGACTCTTTTTTTCACATGTAACAGTGTCAGTCACTTTTGGAGTGGGTTTCTTATAGCTTAAATCATTCTTCTTGTATGGTTTGAGAGTGGACAAGATAGGTTGGTCATGTGCCCCTTGTTCGTAACATCCAAGTTCAAAGCTTTTCAATCCGCATCGATGGAGATACATACGAGCAAATTTGGAATTATCAAGAGATTTAAAACTTGATTTATATGGTATTGCATGATGTGATTCCGTCAAATTAGATGACAAATTGTCAAACTCTCCATAAACAAGATTCGTTTTAAGATATGTCGGTCCATAGGAGATAACATCCCTACGTTAGGGTCATACATGGGTTTCTTGTTAGGGTGACCATATGTTTTTGGTGAAGGAATGGAGTTAAGCATGAGGAGATGATATTACCCGAAGGTAAGGTTTTTCATGGCCTCGGTGAGAGGAATTATATATGGTAGTTTAGAAGAAGGGATTGATGTTCTCATGGAAGCTTGATCAAAGGATCCAAATATGGTTTTAGGTACCAACATGTCATTTGGATGGTACATCATATAACAGTCAGCGAATGGATTTGGGTCAGCGGGGATAGTGTGAGTTTTCCCTTCATGTTCATACTTAAGACAACGATGGAGAGTGGAGGGAACACAACGCATGGTGCGTATCAGGGATGACCTAATAACATATTGTACTAGAACTCACCTTCTATAATGTAGAAGAGTTCCGGTAGGGTTTTTACACCCACCATGAGTGGTAAGATTATGTTGCCTAGCATGGGTGCGATTGTGTCATTAAAGGAGTGGAGCAAGAAAGGGTATGAGAAATGACCGTGTTAGGTAATTTAAGTTATTCTAAAGAAAGGAAAATATGATGTTGATGGCATCACTACTATCAATCATGACTCTTTTTATAGAGATATCATTAATTTGAGCAGTAATGAAAAGCGGTAATTCATGGTCTTGGTCTAAGAGTGGGTATTTCAGATGTTTTGAATGAAATAGAAGTAGATGATTTTAGAGTTCCTACAAAAATTATGAAAGAAGTTAGATAATTAGCTGTGAAATTAATAGATTGGAGTGCTTCCAACATGGCTTTTTTGTAAGCTGGTAATGTCTGGACGAGCTCATAAAGTGACATTTTGACAGGAGATTGATGTAATTATTTAATAACCACTTTTTGTAATGTGGTGAGGGGAAGAGTTGTAGGTTTTATTAAAACCTTGACTTTAGATGATGATGATTTACTAGGCCGCTCAATGATATTGAGACTTTCGGTTTACCAGGTAGTGTTGATAATTCTAGCGACGGTCATATATAACAACATGGTCCTTATCTTGTTTGGATTCGGAGGAGATTTTTTCCATAATTTTACAAATGCGTGGTAATATGAACAACATTGACCTTGTGATTATATGCCTTGGGGTGGATTCATTCAATGGCGTTGGTGTCGAGGCTAATCTTTGGAGGAGAGGGAAAGAAGATCGAGCTGGAAATCTTATGAATCTTCTATTGAAAGTCCTTACTGATCTTCTATGGTATGTCCTTGCTCGTGGTAATCAAAAAAATCATCAAAGTCATACCAAGTAAGCTTCCACCTCTGATGGTTTGACAACTTAGGGGGGGTAATGCTTGCGATGCGTGACTCTTGTAACATATTTTCCAGGATGGTAGCATATCATCCTTTTGGTCTAAATATAACCGGACATTGATTTCTCTGGGGGGTAGGTGAGATGGGTCTTTTACCAATGGTTGATTTGTCGGGTGGTTGCAAAGGTCTTATAGATGTTCCAACATGAAGGGTGAAGGAGGCCTTGCATAGGTGGTGGTTTTCGAGGGTAATTAGTTCATCGGGGTGAACAAGAAAAAATAGGATGTGCTTGTCCATTACGGAATGGAAGACGGAGCGTAAGGATTAAGCTGTAGGGGACGTGATTAGTGGGTCATGTCCCAGTAACAATGGGGTGATTAAATGGTATGATAAAGGAAGGATCGTTCGAAAGATATTGATTAGGATTTTGAATGACGTTTTGATCGGGGGCCCTTGTGGGCCTCGGTTTTGGGATAATAGGGGTTTTCCAAAAGAAGACATGTTCCTCGGATGGAAAGAAGGATGAAAAAGTGGGGGACCACGGAAATGGTAGGTTTCATCATAATAAGGACTTTTAAATGACTTGAACAACACCTTGTTTATTAGGTCCCTTTGAAATCTTTGGAGTCTTGGATGAGCTTGGTGTATTTGTTGAAGTGGATGCTAATGAAGGAAGAGGGGTTCGAATAATGCGGTTGATATGGTCTACGTGATTTTTCAGATTATTTATAGGTTGTCATGATTAGAACCCCGACTTGGTTTGGGTGGGGGTGGTTGAGTTAAGAATGTCTCAAGTGGTACCATGGTTATATTTACAAACTGGGGTGTAGGTGTAGATGTAGTTGTATCACAGATGCGAGACATAGACTTGGGAATAGTATTAGGTGAAGGCATGGAAATGGGTTCGGTGATAAGTAGTGGTTTAATAGTTATGGGTTTATTAGGCTCAGATATTGATTTTGTGGGTGTTGAATCACTAAGTGATAAAGGTGTAGGGCTAGTTTGTACATCTTCTTGAGAAAGAGAATGTTCTATAGTTCTGATATCAAGCTCGCTAACCTTTGGTGTCAACTCTGCAAACTTTGTTTCATCGGGAAATAAAAAGATCAAGAACGAGTTCAAAATTTGTTATTGTATTAATGGTATAGATGACATTGTCTTGCGGTGATTCGAAGATGTGGGGTGATTCGAGAAGGTATCCTTAAAAAAATTCAAGGTTCTAGTTTAGAGGTGCATTTGGATTATCTAAGTGGAGGTCACCCTTATCAATTAAGTCTGAAGGACATTGTAGAATGTGTGACACCTTTCTATGTCATGACCATTGACCCTATGGAATTTGTAATAATCATTATCATGGTACCAAATGGGCTTGGATACCGATATGTCAATAGGTCGGATGGGTGGAAGTGATATAATGTTGGAAGAAAGTAACTTGTCAAAAACCACACCATAATTTTTGTTGTATGTTTGTAATTACGATGTTGATGAGCACGTTCGTGCAATGGGCTTCTCTTTAGGGGTGGATTTGACTACGAAGACATTGGCGGCTGTTTTGGATTTATCAGGATTGGGTGTTGATTTAGATGGAAACTCCATTTTTGGTTTTTTATGGTGAAGCTTCACTGACCATCTTCTAGAGCTCACAATTCTAATTTACGAGGCCATGGTAAAGGCCTCATCGAAGGTGTGGAATGTTTGAATTTGTAGAGTAGATGAAATATGTTTAGCACAAGCACGACAAAAAATCTCGATCAATTATATCTGTGGAAATGTGAAAGATAACTTATTAGTGACACCTCTCAATGGGTGATAAAATCAATGAAGATTCGTCTTCAAATTTTCTGATGGAATATAAATCATTAATGGTGATTTTATGAGCTACGTTTATGGAGAAATGGTCTAGGAAGAGTTGGGCAAGCTGCGCAAAGGAAAATAAGGAATGTTGTGGAATACTATTATACCAGTCTAAGGTTGGACCAATGAGGGACATGGGAAATGTTCTCAACATTAAGTCTTGGTCGTGAGATATTAGATAACATGCATGGCGAAAAGCGTGAATATGTTGTTGGGGGTCTTCTTTGCTATAGAACTTGATAAACTTAGGAAGCTCCTAAGTGTGGGGGATATGGCTTGCATGGTACCGAAGGATGAATGGGTTCATTGCAAATTTTCTCATATGAGAGTGTATTTTTGGACAAGGATGAGGCAACTTCTAAACTGGATATGCGGCTTAGGAGAGCTTGGAGAGGGTCTTCCTGAGTCTGTTGGTTCGAGGATGGGATAGGTTGATATGAAGACTGGGGAAAGTATGTTTGATGTTGTTGTGGAATGTTTTGTTGGTAGGGAGTGTTTGGTTGGGGGATATTTTTCTGATAGGATAAATTATGTTGATAAGGGTGATTTTGTTGTGGAATGTTTTGTTGTGGGGTATTGTATTGAAGGGAATTTTGTTGAGGCATGTATTGTTGATGGACATGTTGTTGTTGGGGGATGTTTTGTGATGGGACATTATGTTGAGAGGGGAAACCCTGTTGTGAGGCAATAGATTGCGTAGTTTGGGTGTACTAATATTGTAATGGGAATGATGTTTGTGCGAGAGACTATGAATATTTAGATGTCTTTTGGGGGTGTAGAAGAGGATTTAAAAGATGGCACATGTTGTGGGATAGTTTTTTGAAAAATACGGTGCTATTGTGGAATTCCTCGTAGAGGTATGGATTGTGCACAGAGATATCAATGGTAGTTGCGAGGGTTGTGGCATGTATTGTGAAATGGGATGTGTACTAGCAATGACACTGGTGTTGATCATTGGTGTTGTCGAAGGAATAGACATGGTAATGTTTTGGATGGGAAGAGTAGTCTATATAGAAGTAGAAAGAGGAACATAACTCAATGATAATGTTGGTACCTAAGAGGTGAATGAAGGAACCATTGTGGAAGAGATGGTACTGTTTATGGGATGTGTGGATCCTATATAAGTACTTGGTGAGGACGTGAATTGTTGAGTGGACACAATTTTTGATGAGATAATATGGAGATCATAGACAGATTGGGAAGACATTAGATGTTTTGGGTTGACTTGCAAAAAGTTACTCTTCTAATGTGTCAAATGGATTAGTAGAGTTAGTAATGTTCTGGGATTGACCAATGTTTGGTGTTTCAGATTGACCTGAAGTATCTGGGAACAACTGTTGGATAACAAGATCCTAGTTTTCATTAATGATTTGTGCAATGACGGGTAAAGGGTTGTAAGCGCACACTGAAAAGGATTACGTTGTGAATGGTTACATTTAAACATTTCTCACTGCCAGGTATGCATTAAGAATAGTAGGATTTGATTCTAACATTTATTTGAAAACTAGGATCACCCCCATTGTAAAAGGGGAGTTCATATGTATTGGGAGAGAATGAATGTTCTGATTCTATTGTGTAAAGAAATTTTCCATGGTACTGTTATGGAGGGTGAAAGGATTTTTTCATGTCTCATTATTATATCCATACCCTAGTTCATTCCATGTTTATGTTTTAGAAAGAGATTAGATGTATTTGTATGATAAAGTAATGCTTGTGGTTGCATCGACAAAGAAATTGTTATTGGAAGTGGTGTAGTGCGAATGGGGCTTGAATTTGAAATATAGGCAGCGAGGTAGACATATTTTCAAATGGTTGGTTATGTGCTTGTTGTCTAGTGAGTACCATAATAAACAAACACACACAAAACAAATAGAAAAATGATTAATGACTAAATGTGTTGATTAACAATCAACAAGTAAAGTCAAGTAGAGTGTCATTTTATTCTTATTTTACTTAATTATGAAAGGTGAAATGTATAAAATGGTCAACGAGGTCCTAAGAAGTGGATATCTAAAGCTAGTTTCATGTGTGTTTAAAGGTAGAGTCCTTGATATACCCAAAGGTACATGAGGAATAAATTTATACTATTGTCGGTAAGGGCATGTATATTTGGGCTTACCCCCTCACTTCATGGTCCCGCTGCGATAAGGGAGTCGGGTGTTGAGCCAAAATATACCAACAAACAAGTTTTATA